>JAJLSG010000221.1:0-129295 GCA_030567495.1 Ambrosiozyma neoplatypodis | reverse complement strand
TTAAAGATAAACAAAAACAAATTAAGCTACGAAACAACCTATAAAGGAAAAGGAAGTTTCGAATTTCCTTATTTATACAAATCAATTCAAAGGGATATTCATCAGATAAGAAAAGAATAAAAGACCACAGAGACCAAGTTATTAACACAGTTACAAGATATACACAATCAATTGAATAAACTCTGTTTTCATGCTATCACTACTAGTATCATATCAATAATAAATAATGATTTCTTCACAATTTACCTCCATAAATTCTCCAACTCGAAGAAGAGTATCAATAGAAAGTCAGAAGTCTTTGTTTACAACACAATCTTATTCAGATCATTGCAGTATAAGTAATAAAAGTTTTCTACTTAATTTAGATAATGCTTTAAAGACTGATACAACAACAACAACAACAACAACAACAACTCCTTCCAATTCTATAATTCAAACACAATTACCACCTCCATCAATTTCTAAGAAATCAATAACTGGTTCAGGTTATGTATCACCTAGAAAAAGATTCTTAAAGAAATTTAGTTCTAATAATACAGAATTGAATGATAATAATAAAAATAAATCACCTCCTTCTTCATCATCTTCATCTTCATCTTCTAAAAATCCTTTTTCAATATTTAAAAAGCATAGAAAAACTTGTGAAGCAATTAAACAAATGGAAGCTGAAAAAATAACGATTAAAAGAAAAAAATCAACAAAAAGTTTAAATGAAGAAGATCAAATATCAGTTTTTCAATATTCAGATGCTATAATAACTGTTTATCAATCAAATAAAGAAGATCAAAATATTAATAGTACAAGCGTTTATGAAAGTTTTCCTGGTAGTTTATTAGGTCATGGTATATTAAGTCTTCATCAAGTTAGAAATAGTTATGGGGTGTTGTATTTAAATTGTGGATCAGTGGTTTATCCATTAATGCAAAAGACTAAAATTTTTAAAATTAATAATAATTCATTTATTTTACCAATGTTTAATCCTGAAAGATATTGGAAATTAACTTTAAAGACAAATGATTATAAAATTATTAAACAATTAGAAATTTCATTTAATAGTGCTTGTAAATATCAAGATTTAACTGATGATAAATTTGTTGAACAAAGAGAAATATTAATTGAAAGAACAAGTACTCCAACAAGAGAATTTTCTGAAATTGAAGATGATGATATGATAGATCCCATTACACCTATTAAAATGATACCCATACCCAAAATTATTAATTCTAATATGAATACACTGAAACATAAATCAACAAGTATAACGAAAAATGAAGAAATTGATTTACTTTCCCCAAAAGAAGAAGAAAAGGAAAATGTTTTTGGTAAATCTGATTCAATGTCTACAATAGATTCATCATTAGCATGTCTTGATATTATTGCTGATGAAAAACATTCAATGGAAATCAATGAATCAATTACAAGTACAAGTATAAGTAGTATATTATTAAGTGATGATGATTTATTTTCAAAAGATGAATTTTCTCAAAGTGATACTAATACACAATTAGATCAATCATCACCTCCATCGGATTTATGCCACGATTATTTATTACCTGTTTTAAAACATCCAATACCTGTTAGATTACCATCAACTCAAGTTTCATTAGAATCGGTATTAGATAAATTTAAATTTGATTCAGAACATGAAGAGAATGATTTATGCTTAGATGATTCAGATGATGATTCGGATGATACATTAATTAAAGAATTAGATTGTGTTGATACAATAAAAAATGAAAAAAATGATGATTTATTATCAAATTGGATGGATATAACTGATGATGTTAATAATGATTCGATGAATATAACTGAACGATTTTCATTAAGATTTAAAGATATTAAAATTAAAAACAATAATGATAACAAAAATAGTAATGGTGATTTTAAAACATTACAAAATATTAGAAATGGGAAGTATTATTCAAATGATGAAAAAATTGAAATAAATGGTGAAAAAATAATTAAAAGTTTAAATTTCAATTATCCATTAAATAACAACAACAATAATAATAGTAAAGAAGCTAATAATGATAATGATAATATAAAAAAAGGTAGAAGTTTATTAAGTTTATATTTAGGTTTATAAACAATTAAAAAGAATAATACAATTACTGGCTTGATGTTAGTAATATTTGGGTTTTTTTTTTTCATTTCGTTCTTTTCTTACACAGTATAGTGTATAGAAATTATATTTAAAGTGTATATTATATAAAGAGTAAAATAAATTTACGCGCAGATTTGATTTACAGCAACTCATTCAAAATTGCTATTAACAAACAACTAAAAGAACACAGACTTCTATCAGAGAAGTATCAAATCACACTTCATATATATAAAAGATCACAAAGACATGTCGACTCCTGGATTTAGACCATTGATAAGAATTGAATCACGTTCAACGACACCATTTCCAAATAACAATAATAGTTCATTAAATATTCCAAATATTAATGCAAATACAACAACCAATCCAGGTACAGCAGGTAGTTTTATATCATCTACTTCAGAAATGAATAATCAACTTGAAATATTAAATCATGAACAAAATATATTAAAAGAATTAAAAGATATGGAATTATTACCTTTATTACTTGATTTAATTGAAAATTTAAGATTAGGTAAAATATCACCAAAAGATTTTGATAATGCTGTATGTAAGAATTCTATTTATTTGTTTTTTTTCATTTTTATTCATAAGTTTGATATATAATATTACAAATTTATTACAAATTAATACTAACAACAATATTAAATCAATTTAATGTTTATCTAGGCTGGTAGAATTAGAGTGCGATTAAACAGAGTTAAGATGTTAATTAATCAAATTGAAGGGTTGAACGAGTCTACTGAAAGTCGGATCAAGAAGATGGAAGAGCTGAATGATCGTATTCTTGTGAAAAAACAGGTTTTGGGTAGTTTTAAGGATTCTGTTGAAAACCACTTTAAATGATAGATATAGCTAGTGTGTATTACGTAAGCGTTAATTGATATTCGCACGACTCTTAAAATTTTTCAGATTTGACTGAACAGAAACAGAGACTCGTCATTGGAGGAGGAGGAGGAGGAGAACTCCACCAAGGGCAATAGAACCACAAGATTCACAACAGTAGGCATCATGTCACAAGAACAACAACCACAACTAGACTTAAAAGAACTTAGTAAGGCAACTGTCCCTTTACCAGGTTTAAATCCAATTCAAGAAGAAAAACCTTCAACTTTTTGGACTTCAAATCCACTTTTTTCATTTGTTAATAATGCTTCAAGTGCAGTTACATCACATAGAAATAGTTTAGGTTTACTTAACCCAGGTACAATGGAAAACATTGATAAAGAAGTTTCAAGAGATGTTTTTTTAAATCAATTGTCTTTTCAAGGTTTAAGAGCTGATTTAAGTAAAATATTCTCTTTAAATCCAGCATTTCAAGTTTCTCATAGTTTATCTATCGGTGGTCAAACTCCTCCTTATTCTTTAAATGCAATTTTTGGTAATGAAACTACATTTGCTCAAGCTAGTGTTGATAATGAATTCAGTTTATCCGGTAGATTAAATCATTCTTGGGATAAACATGTTAGCTCTAAAGTTGCTTTACAATTATCTGATGCTCAATCATATTTCCAATTAGAACATGATTATCAAGCTAATGATTTCTCATTAAATTTCAAAGCTGTGAATCCAGATTTCTTTGGTAATTCATTATCTGGTATTTATATGGGTTCTATTTTACAATCTATTACTCCTAAATTAGCTTTAGGTATTGAATCTGTTTATGCTGCACAACAACCGGGTGTCGTTGGTGATGCATCAGTCAGTTTGTACGGTAGATATGATAATAAAGATTGGATTGCATCTGCTCAATTGTTAGGTAGTGGTCAATTTATTGGTTCTTTCTGGAGAAAATTATCTCCAAAAGTTGAAGTTGGTATTCAAACTACAGTTGCGGCTGGTATGAAACCAGTTTTAAATGAAATGATGCAACCTGTTTACCAAACTTTTGTTGAAGCAAATACTACTGTTGGTGCTAAATATGAATATACACAATCAATATATAGAGGTCAACTTGATTCAAATGGTGTTGTTTCTGTTTTAATGGAACATAAAGTTATTCAACCTTTAAGTTTATTATTTAATGTTTCAATTGATCAATTTAAAAATACTGCTAAATTAGGTGCTGGTTTACAATTAGAACTTGCTGGATCTGAAGAAATTATGATGATGCAAAATGGTTTAATTGATGCTAATGGTAATCCAGTTCCAGGTGCACCTGCATTAGCCTAAATTATATAATGAATGATAGACAAATATTAGACAAATAGTTACAACATATTCTAATTGTATTAATTAATTAAAATAACAAAAAAAAATAAAATTCAAATTATATAAATTTTAAAGATTGATAAAGTTAATAATGGCATTTTCATTTTCATTCCTCTTCAACTTCATTTCCACTCATGTTCCTTCAATAATCTTATAATTATACAGTGTATATATACGTATGTGTGTGTTTGTGTTTGTGATTTCAAAATGCATAAACAACCTTTAATTGCAAATGCACCTTATTTTTTCATCATTTTTTTTTACTTTGTTTATGTATCTCAACTTCATTTTTCTCTTTTTTTCTCTTTCTTTCTTTTCCTCTTCTATCTTGTGAATATAAAATCTGCTTTTCTGTGTATAAGCTACCACTAGTAATTAAATTACGTAGAGAATAAATCGAATTTCGAATTGCGCGCAGTTGAATTTGTTGATTAAATTGAACGTTAACAACTTATACCAATACATGTATGTATCTTGTTCAATATCAATTTAAATACTTCAGATTACCTCAATCCTTGTTCTGCATTTCATAATAGAAAACCAAAAGTATGACTTCAAATGGTGAGCAGGTCGATGCGGACGAAACGGTTTTTCTAAGTCCTGAAAAACAACAAACAATAATATCGTCTAATGGTAACCAAACTTCAACCACTTCAAATGGTCATTCAAATATAAATAATAATATTCATGACTCTTCAGATATTCAGATAGTGTCAGAAAGACAAGTATCTAATGGAAATACCTATCGAAATGATGATATCATTGAAGTTGAAAATCCAGCAAATAAGAATAATAATAATAATCAGCCTTTAAAATCATCAACAACAACAATAACAAATTCAAAAAATTCAGATCAAATTATAACTGATCCTGAATTATTATCACTTTACTATAAAATGAAATCTGAACTAGAAGAAATGTCTAATAAAAAAAATATATATTCAAATCGTCAATTGATTATAAATAATTCAAATTATAAAAATATTGATATTAAAGAAGAAAAAATTGAATTACAATGTGATCCAATGGATAATATTCTTAGGAAATGTATTGGATTACAATTAGATTCAACATTGAATTTAAATGCAACTGAATCTGCTTTAACTGAATTAACTCATTTAACAATTCAATATATGAATATAATTTTTAATAATTTACGTAAATTAACTGAAATTCAAAGAAGAAATATACCAAGTAAAAAAGATTTAAAATTATTAGTTAAAGAAGGTTATTTTAATTTTAATGATATTAATGATTCATTTAATGATTGTAAAAAATTATCAAAATTAAATATTCAAAAATTTAAAAATTTAAATAATGAAGGTGAAAATATAATAAATTTAATTAATAATCCAAATTATCAAAATGAAAATGAAAATGAAAATGATGATGATGATGATGATGATGAAGATGAAGATAATGATCCATCATCTGTATTTTTTAATGATATTACATCAATAATTTCAATTGTTGTTCCTCCATCAAAAAATTCAAAACATAATAAACAATATATTCCACAATGGATGCCACCTTTACCACCTGATCATACTTATAAAGCAACTCCAAGATATACTAAACGTATAAGTGAACCAAGAAGATTGAAAGAAGCTTTAGTTAAAGAAGGTAGATTAGGTGAAACTGCTTTACATCATATAATTGATAAAAAGATTGAAACTAATGAAATTGAAGTTAGTGATCCAGAAATTGATGATTTTAGTAGTAGTGATTCATCATTGTCTGATAATGAAGAAGAAGAAAATCAAGAAATTCAAGAGACAGAAAAAGAAAAAGATATTCAAAAAATTGATCAAATTGAATCAGTTAAACCTGTTAATCAAATTGTAGAATCTAAAGTTGATGAACAACCAATTACTTCTATTGTTCCTTTAAAACAAGAAAATGATGATCATATATTTCTTACACCATCTATTCCTGTTAAACCTGAACCTATACCAGTTTCACCTACTGCTGTTCATATAGATGAAAGCATATCTCCAACTTCTTCTGTTGTTAAACAAGAACCTATAAATCTTGATCAAACTACTGATAGTGGAATTAAATCCAATTTCCTTATTGATCAACTTCCACAAGTTCCAGATGAAAACCCAACTATTACTAATACTGTTTCTGGTCCTCTTGTTCCAACTTCAAATCATACCACTGGTGTTGCTATTGCTCCTATTTCAATTTCACCATCAACTCAATCAGATAAGCATAATAATTCACTAACTCAACATGAAACTACAAAAGCATTTGATATTGTTGCATTTGCTAAGAAAAGAATGGAACAATTAGAAGAACGTAAACTGAAAAAAGAACAATTAATTAAAGAAAGATTAAATTCAGAAGAAGCAAAATTAGGTAAACATCTTGGATTTTATACAAATAATAATCATTTTCCTGAAAATTATAATGATACATTAACTAATTATTATAATGAAAAATTTATTGAAATTCGTAAAAAATTAATTATTCAACAAAGAAAAAGAGAAAGATTTATTGAGAAACAAGAATTAAAAAGACGTAAAAGAGAAGAAGAAGAAGAAATTAAGAATAATAAAGCTGTTACTGAATTTGAATTTGAATTAGGTGATGGTGATATTCAAGATGATGAGGATGTTGATATGGATGAGTTTCAATTTAATGATGAAGATGAAGACCATGCTAGCATTGCAGCCATTGAAACCAAAGAAGATGGATTGTTTTAAATACTTAGTTTTTGTATATTAGATTAAATATTACTATTAAAATGTAACATCAACACCATCAACACCATCAACACCATCAACACCATCAACACCATCAACCACTAGTATATGGAGATGGTGCACAGATGCGCCCGCCAGCAAACAAATTCAAGTAAAAATTATGCTAGTAAAATGTATTCCTTTCCTCCTTTCCTGGATTCTCTTGCAAACACCTACAACTCAATTCTTTGCCTATTATACTTTACTATACCTCCAATTTATAAACATACTACACTACTCAATTCATAATCCTTATACATTGAACATTCACGCTCACGTTACTTTAAAAACAACAATATCAGCCCTTATACTTATAGATAAACAAACAAATAAATTGTAAATAAATGTCTGACCCAACTCCAATTTATTTCCCATCTAAATTATCATATCCATTGACGATAGTCAAGATTGGTATCAATGTTGGAGATGTCATTGGAAAACATTCTCCTGTTATTAATTATAAATATTTTGATTTTGAACCACAACCTTTAAGTGAACAAAATGACGAAATAACTGATGAATCTGAAAGAAAATTAATTAAAGTTGAATATGTTGGATCATTCGATTGTCCATTAGAAGGTGAAATTCATTCAATTAAAGTTCAAGTTGGTGAAAAGATTACTGATAATAAAAAAATTATATTTGAAATAATTGAACCTTGTACTCATTCAATTCAATATGGTGGATTATGTGCATTATGTGGAAAAAATATTGAAGATGATGATTATACTGGATTTAATGATAAAGATAGAGCTCCAATTGCAATGACTCATGGTACTACAAATTTAAAAGTTTCTTCAAAAGAAGCTGAAAATATAGAAAAATCTTCAACAAAAAGATTATTAAAAGATGAAAAATTATCATTAGTTGTAGATTTAGATCAAACTGTTATTCATGCAACTGTTGATCCAACTGTTCATGAATGGATGTCTGATCCAAATAATCCAAATTATGAAGCTATTAAAAATGTTAAATCATTTTCATTAGAAGAACAACCAATAATGCCACCAAATTATACAGGTCCACAACCACCAAAAAGTATTAGATGGTATTATGTTAAATTAAGACCTGGTTTACAAGATTTTTTACAAAAAGTATCAAAATTATATGAATTACATATATATACAATGGCAACTAGATCATATGCTAAATCAATTGCAAAAATTATAGATCCTGATGGTATTTATTTTGGTGATAGAATATTATCAAGAGATGAAAGTGGTTCATTAACTCAAAAATCATTAAAAAGATTATTTCCTGTTGATACAACAATGGTTGTTGTTATTGATGATAGAGGTGATGTTTGGAATTGGTCACCTAATTTAATTAAAGTTGTGCCGTATGATTTTTTTGTTGGTATTGGTGATATAAATTCAAGTTTTTTACCAAGACGACAAGATGTTATTGGACCTTCAAAAAGAAGAAAATCCATGAATTTATTAGAAGATCAATTAGCTCTTAAAGAAAGTTTTAAAAATAGTAAAATTGAAGAAAATGCAATTGAAGATGATGATTCAAAAGAAGAATCAAATGAAGATGATAAGGAAAATATTATAGATACCAGTTTTATAGATGATGAAGATAATGATAAAGATGATGATCAGAAAGTTCATAAACTTGATGTTCCATTACCAGAACAAGGCTATTCGCCAGTTGATCGTATGTTAGAATTAACTGAAGGTGATGATAATTCAGAATTATTGGCAGTTCAAGAAAGTGAAAGATCATCTGCATTAGAACAACAAGAATCAGAAAGACCATTAGCTAAATTACAAGAAGATTTTGAAAAAATTATAGAAACAAATGGAGAAATTATGAATTCAACAAAAGGATCAGAAAAAAGAGAAGCTCATAATCTTTTAAATGATGATGATAATGAATTAGAATATCTTGGACAAGCATTATTTAGAATACATAATGAATTTTATTTGAAAGTTGAACAATCAGAAAAAAATTTACCTGATGTTAAAGATATAATGACTTCAATGAAACAATTTGTTTTTAAAGAATTTGTATTTTTAATTAGTGGAGTTTTCCCAATTGGTGTTAATCTTGAATCAACAGATTTAGTAATTTGGGCTAAATCATTTGGTGCTACAATTGTTAGTAATTATGATAAATCAGTTACACATGTTATTTGTAAAAATCCAACTACATTTAAAGTTAAATTAGCTAAAACATTAAATCCAAAAGTTAAAATTGTTAATACAGATTGGTTATTTGCTTGTATGTCATTATGGGAAAAAGTTCCTGAAGATGAATATCTTTTCAAAGTTGATCAATTATTAAGTGATAATGATGTTAATCAATATTTAAAAACACATGATATTGATAGTAGTAAATCATCATTTGATGCACAAGATTTAGATTGGGGTGAAATTGATGAAGATTTAAAAGAATTTTTAGGATCTGATGATGATGAAGATGATGATGATGAAAACAACAGTTATACCAAAGAAGAAGTTGTTGGAGATGCTTCACTTTCATCACTGACTCCATTAAAGAGAGATCGAACATATTTATCAGATGAAGATAGTGAAATGTTAAATGTTAGTGCTGTTGATAAAAGATTAAAACTTGATGATGAAGTGGAGAAGGATTCTGATGATGATTTTGAGAAGGAGTTGCTAGAGGATCTAGCTGATTTAGAAGAGGATTAATATTGTATAATAATAATGTATAGATATAACTGGATATGTATCAATATAAAAGTGAAAATCTAACGATCGAAGAAACTTCAACTTTTCTTGAATTAATTTATAATTCTTTGAGTTATGCTTTTACGATATAAATTAATAATATTAAATAAAGGTATGTGAATTAAGATTAAGAAGCAAAGAGTAATAAGAAAACACAAAAATAACAAGAATTAAGCAAAGAGTATAACTAAAATGGAATATGGAACCAGTTAGCAAGTAAAATAAATAACAAAAGAAAAAGAAAATAACGGAAGAGAAAAAAAGATAATACCTACCTAACGAGCAATTCTAGCAGTAAAACAATTACGGTTACCACCTAAAGCAGTAAATAAAGCCTGTCTTTTGAACTCTAAACGGGGTTCGTCAGTAACAACATCATAGTGATTAAGAAATCTATCAACATCGGCCAGATTTAATCTACTGATTGTACTCCATGATCTGAGTAAACCAAAATCAGCGTCATTAGGGCCATTACCATTGATAAAAGCAACTCTTCTTAAGTTATTGGAAGAGCGTCCATTGAATAACATATTGGTTGACCTTGATGATTCAACTTCTAAGGTGTATAATCTTCTTTCCATAGCATCTAATCTTCTTTCCACAGCATCTAATTTTCTTAAAACAGCAGAAGTCCCGCTGACCAAATAACCCAGAACCAAAGCCATATTACCATCTAATCCTTCAAGAGCAGTAATAACATTTTGAGGAACAAGGGAAAAATCAGTTTCAATTGGAGCATATTGTATAATGGGGTCGTTAATTGGATCAGTAACTTCACTATCTGGTAATGGAGTTGTATTCATGGTTGATTGTAAGAAGAAAGGAATGAAGAAGAAAGGGGAAACAACAACAACTAACTCCTGTTCTTCTCTTCGACCAGTGTGGCGCACGCCAGCACCGCCTCCTGCGCCCACAGGCGTTTTTGAAGAAAAGAACTCACCTGAAAACAACTGGATGGTCTGTGGTCTGTGGTCTTTTGGTGGTTTCCAGTTCCTGTTTCTCTGCAAAACTTCTCCTATCTAGCATCAGAACAAGCTGGGCTTCCAGATAGGTTTATCATTATCACTTCTCATTACACTCCCCTTTACTTTGCATACTTCAAACTCAACTTCCTTATCCCGGCTTTACAGATAAATTCTAATTTTTAATCTCTCCACTCTAAATTTGAAATTTCCATATTTATTCTTCATTTAATTTATAATATATCAACTTTCCTTTCTAATTCTAATTCAAGAACTGTTAATTATAATACATCTAATTTAATTCCCTTATATTTATAAAGTTCTTTTGTTCAAAACATTCATATATTAATAATCAACGCGTTTACACACACATAGAATCATAAAATACAATATAATATAATATAATACAATAAATTAAAGAGTTTAATATCATCATGTCTGAAATTAATAATACTGTAACACAAGAAGCACCGGAATTTGTGATAAGTTTCGCATCAAAAGTTGTTCAACAATGGTATAATTTTATTCGTTTAATTGAACAGTTACCAGGTGGTTTAATTATTTTAAATTATATTAAAGCATCTCATAAAAATGATCCTTGGAGAACTTTATTAGAAATTTTATTAGCTTTATTAGCTTTAAGATATTTCTTAGCTTCAAAATATTCTCAAGATGATAAAGAAAAAGTTGTCTTATCTCAAAAAGAAATTGATGATTTAATTGATGATTGGGAACCTGAACCAGTTGTTCCACCTTTAAGAAATGATGAACGTTGGCAATTAAAAGCTATTCCTCAAGTTGATGGTGCTGTTACTAAACATGTTAATTTAATTGATCCTGTTACAAGACAAAAAATTACTGATGTTTTAAATTTTGCTTCAAGAGATTATTTAGATATGGCACAAAATCCAATTGTTAAAGAAAATTCAATTAAAGTTATTCAAAATGTTGGTGTTGGTGCATGTGGTCCTCCAAATTTTTATGGTACTCAAGATGTTCATGTTAGAGTTTGTGAAGATTTAGCTAGATTTTTAGGTGCTGAACAAGGTATTATTTATGGTCAAGATTTCTGTACTCCAACTTCTGTTTTACCTTGTTTTTTGAAAAGAGGTGATATTGTCATTGTTGATGGTGGTGTCTCTTTAGCTTTACAAAAAGCTGCTTTAAT
Organism: Ambrosiozyma neoplatypodis; assembly: GCA_030567495.1. Taxonomy (NCBI): domain Eukaryota; kingdom Fungi; phylum Ascomycota; class Pichiomycetes; order Pichiales; family Pichiaceae; genus Ambrosiozyma; species Ambrosiozyma neoplatypodis. The sequence goes on along the minus strand of JAJLSG010000221.1, from coordinate 117,404 downwards.
TTCAAGATGTAGTATTGAATGGTATAATCATAATGATTTAGATCATTTAGAAGAAATTTTGGAAAGTTTACAAGATGTCTTACAAGAAGGTAATCCATTAAAAAGAAAATTCATTTTAACTGAAGGTTTATTTGAAAATTTTGGTGATTCTCCAGATTTAAAAAGATTAATTGAAATTAAAAATAAATATAAATTTAGATTAATTTTAGATGAAACTTATTCAATTGGTACATTAGGTTCAAATGGACGTGGTTTACCTGAATTTGCTGGTGTTTCTAGAGATAATGTTGAAATTACAATGGGTTCAATGGCTAATTCATTTGGTGCAAGTGGTGGTTTTTGTGTCGGTTGTAAAGATATGATTTATCATCAAATCTTATCTTCAAGTGCTTATGTTTTTTCTGCTTCATTACCTCCATATGCTGCTCGTGCTGCTTCATCTGTTATTAATATGCTTGAAGATTCTGAAGTTGGAGATGGTTCTGATAATCAAATCATTTCACCTTTACATTCAAATAGTAGATATGCTTATAAATTATTTTCAAATTCAAATAATTTAAATGGTTTAGTTACTTTAAGATCTAAAGATTACTCACCAATTTTACATTTAAGATTACATCCAGATTTACGTAAACTTCTTAATTTACCATTAGGTTATGGTGGACCTCGTTCAGCTGTGCTTAAAGCATTAAAAAATGGTCATGAAGAAGGATTTTTTGATCCAAAATTTAATACTGAAAATTATATTCTTCAAGTTATTATTGATAAATCATTAGAATCAAGAGTTTTAATAACAAGATCAAAAAGAATTTTACATCATGAATTATTACCAGTTGTTCCTGAATTATTAATACATATGAATGCTGGATTTACTAAATCAGAAATTGAATATGCTTTTAAAGTTGTTGAAGATGCAATTGTTGATACATTAACTGGTTTAAGCATTCAAAAATTCAATCAAATTGGAGAATCATTAACTTTTTAATTAATCAATTAATTTATTTTATCGTTTTTTATTGTTTTTTTTTTTCTTAACTATAGCTATAGTTTTTCATATGTTTTTTTTTTTTCCATTTTAATTTTAATAATTTTATTTAATATTTTTTTTTTTGTTGTTTTCTTGTTTTTGTTTTCTTTTACTTTTACTTTTACTTTTATCCTCTTTATCTATCTCTCTAACTTCTTCCTTATTCTTTTCTTGTATTTTTTTGCCCCACCCACAGAAACTAGACTATTTATAATTATATATGATATACCTGTTTTTTTTTTTTGTAAGACTACTATTAAAATGATTCTTTTCTTTTATACTTATAAAAAAAAGGTTTTCTTTCAAATTGTATGTTTCTTACGAGTATACCTTTCTTTCTTTTGTTGTCTTTCTACCTCTTTACACTCTACTCTACTACATTACATACACTCATTTAATCAATTAATCACCTTTTAATATTAACTTTATCTCTTTTTCAATTCTATTAATTTCAACTAATTAATTTAAATTTATTAATATCATGGTCATGAAAAGTAAAAAAAAAAAATATAACTAGGTTTTGAAGGTTTGATAGGATTGCTTTAAAAAAATGTATATTGTTCACTCCCGCACCAGGATTCGAACCTGGAACCTTTCGGTATCTGAACTTATGCGTTTCGTAGCCGAACGCGATAACCATTACGCTATACGGGAAATAACATAAGAATAAGTGTGTAGGTTTAATATACCTGCTTATTTAATGATTCAAAAACCGCCAAAAAATGGGCTTTTTGATAATTTTGAAAGTAGGAGATGATAAATTGAATTGTACTGGTTAATATAGTTTGTTTTGAAGTTGCTATCAGGTTTGGGTGGGCTATTGTTGTTGTTTAAGGATTTTTTTTTATTGCGTGTTTTAAAATACATCCAAACCAATATGTAAATGAAATTTATAAAAGTGAACAATGTATTAATAAAAAAATCTAATATAGTGAAAAAAATTAATAATAATGGAAAAGGTTAGGTTTCTTAATAAAATATAGAAATGAAAGAAATAAAAACCAAAAAAAGGTAATATATACAAAGAAAAAGAATTTGAAAAACATTAGATTATAATTTGTTACCAACGTTATTTGATTCTCTGAATTTGGTGATTTCATCTGTTGGATCATATTGCTGACCAGTAAAACTCGACAGATCAAAATCCAATATGACACATTCATTAGTATCATTATCTATGAATATATTTCTTGGATGCAAGTCACCGTGCACAACTCCTGCCTTAGAGAACTTCTTTATAGTGTTAACAGCAAGGTATAATTCATTGTCCAATGGTCTTCTCAAATTCAACCCACCTAAAATAACATAATAAACTGATATTTTATCAATTGAACTAGTAGATGGATTTTGGATAATTTTACTTCCATGTCCTAATAAACTTGGTATTTTAATTTTCTCAAATTCATTATTACAGTTTGAATTATAATCTTCTAATATTAAATAAGCTGCAACTTCATTGATATTTAAATTCTGAGAAATTTTTTTTGTTTCAATATCATTAAAATCCAATTGGTATTTGAAAAATACCTCACCATGAAAGTTTTTAACTAATTGTGGACATCTAGGTTTGAACCAATCAATAAATGAGTTATAACCATCAAACTTAAGAACCCCAGTTGGACTATCATCGTGTGGTAATTGAATGATCCTATATGATTTTGCTGGTTCAATATTTGTATTAGCAGTTAAAGGCTCTGTTGAAATTAGATTGGCACTGAATAAGGAAGAAGATGGATCATCATCGATTTCTTCACCAGTTGCTATGTTATTATTATTAGAAGTGGTATTGTAATTGTTATCGTTCTGATTACCGTCATTGTATTTTTTTGTTGTTTTCTTAGTAACCTTGGAAGTGTTACCATATCCTGGAATACCTTGATTATTATTTCTACCTGTATTAGTTTCTTTGCCAAACCTTTCCAATTTCTGTAATATTGAATTTATATTTTCTCTAATCAAATCATGATTTTTTTCTATGTTTATTTTTTGTTTATGAATTATAGAAGATAAATGTAGTTTATGACTAAAAATAGCTTCATTCTGATTCATCAATCTATGTTTGAATCTAACTTGAACAGCTTTACCTTTTGATTTCCCAGTACATGTACTAGTTTTAGAGTTTTCATTCTTCTTAATGGTAATATTATCAGTATCAAATTGAGTATAAAAATATTTCTGTGCATTTGATAGAAAACCACAATTAATACCAGTAAATAATGCTTGACCAAATATTTGACCAACGTGTTTAAGTGACTCCTGGTTATTTAATAGATGAATATTATCCAAATTAAACGATTTTATTTCAATGGGAACCACCGGAAAAACATGACCAGCTGTTATTTTTGAATTTAAACCTGTTGTAAACTGGACATCCCCAGTAAATTGTGTTTTATTTAAAAGTGGGAATGACATTAATTTATTAACTTGGTAACTTAATTTTTTATTTGAAAGTTTACAAACATCGAGAACATCATAAACAACATTTTTAACATATGCACCTGAAAGAGATGCTTCAGATGAATCAACTAAAATTATTTCAAACCATTTTGATTCAAATCTTTTAATAATTGGAATGATTTGAGATTTACCTATATTATTTTCTTCTAAGATTTTCAAAAAATCAGTTGCAAATTCCTTAAATGAACAAATTAGATCATCATCTGATATTTCACCATCATCAATAAATTCAATATCACATTCATCCATTATATAATTGATATCAGAAAGGTTAGATCTATAAACAGGAACTTTAAATCCAATATAATCATTTGCTAACAAAGAAACTGAGCAATCAAATCCACTATCAATAATATCAGCAACTAAAGATTCATGCATGGTGCCATAAGCATTACTCTTTGAAAAGAAAAATGAAATACTAGGTAAACTTAGCATAAGAATCAAGAACCTTCTTAAATCTGACTCTGTTGAATAAACACTAAGTAAAAAATCAGTTAAATCAAATAATTGTTCATGAAACTGTGATAACGTTAATTCATCATTATAACCATTTAGTTTATTCCAATCATATAATAGTTCTTGATTTCTAAAAAAATAATCTCTTAAATCGAGATATTGCTCTCTTTGTTGTTGAACTTGTTCTCTTGCTGGATTGGAACTTGAAGTGAGAATAGTAGGTGGGATAGCTGTAGTAGAGAAATTGGTTGTTACTGAGTCTGAAGAGTTTGGTGCTGCCATTATTGAACGATAAATTGAATATAAATGAACGAAAGTAATACCTGCTCTAGCTACCAATTAAATTAAATTATCAAAATTCCCTGCCCTCCGCAGCGCCGCCCACAGTGCACACCCCTCAGCCTCAGACCCCTGAGATCCCCTGCGGCGCCTTCCCGATCGGGCAAAATAATATATTAAAAAATAAAATCGACATGGCAACAGAATTAACGTTTTATTTTCAAAATACTCTTCTCAGACATGAATTTGAAGTTATTCAGTTGATTGATCTTTGTTTCTACAGTTTACCCCTTTAGATATCCACACTATATATATCAAGCAATTCGTCAATTATAATCACAATTTAAATACAGCTTTAATCCCCACTCGTTTATTGAAAGTCTTCATTATTTATTCCAATTAATCCGCCCCATATTCCAATTGTTTTCACTTTTTCTTTCTTCAACTTTTTAAAATTTAATAAAATATAAGCCAAACAAGACCATTTGAAACACACTATAACGTTAACATAGCCAATCAAACTATCTTTTGATAACAAACAATAACAACAAGCTCTGTTAAAGACTCTTAATATAGCACAAATATCTATTTTAAGGTATACTCTTGGCCTATTCAAATATTCAAATTTCAGTTCTTTTTCATTCATTCGTTTACAATTTAATAGACCCAATTTCCATTCTTTTCTCACTTACAACAAGTTCTTAGTGTTATTCATCAAAAACCCCAAGCTTATCCACTCTTTTTTTAAATCAATCCAAATTCAATCCTTATAACTTGATTGATATTATGTATTACTCTAATATACCCTTTATTTTACTTCCATTACTATGTTCTGCTTTTTCACAAACTAATCCAACTTTTATTGATAAAGAATATGCATATGAAGTTTCTACAACTCAAAAAATTCCAGAAGATTTTGAAGTTAAAAAAGTGATTCATATTCAAAATAAACAAGATGTTCTAGATAGTTCAACTACAATTAATTCTAGCCCTAGCTCATATACCTTAAGTTCAATTTCAATCTCAAATTTAAGTTCAACTTCAAGTTCAAGTTCAAGTTCAACTTATTCCACTTCCTTAACAGAATTATCATTATCTGATGGAATAACTTTAATTAACTCAGACGTCGATGATGAAGCTTATTATGTTAATGTTACTATTGGTTTTGAAGATTTTCAACTTTTAATTGATACAGGTAGTCCATATATGTGGGTTTATAATTCTGATTGTACTAATAGTTCATGTAATAATAAACAACTATATGAAGAATCATCAGGTTTAATTTCAAGTCAAACATTTGAACTAGCTTATACTACAGGTACTGCATCAGGTACAGTTGTTTCCAATAATGTTAGTTTATCAGGTTATTCATTAAACCAATTTGCATTTGGTTCTGCAAAGCAAGTTCCTGATATATTTGAAAGTTATCAATTTAATGGTGTTTTAGGTATTTCAAATGATAATAAATCGACTACTGGTATTAATAATATTGTTCAATCTTTTAAAGATGATAATTTAATTGAATCATCTAAATTTTCTATATGTTTAGGTGAATATAATTCAAATTTATCAAATTCTGGATTATTAGTATTTGGTCAAGCAAATAATATTTTATATAATGGTGATGTTTATTATACTGAATCATTATCAAATTCTCATAATTATTGGGAAGTTAAAATTACAAATGTTTTTGTTAATGATTATCAAGTTAATTTTGATGAATCAATTGAAATTTCAGGTTTATATTCAACAACTGAAAGAATTGGTTTATTAGATTCAGGTACAACTTCATTAGCATTAACTTCAAATGATGCAGTTACAGTTCATAAATATTTTGAAAGTGCAATTACAGATGGTTCAAATTTTGCAATTCTTTGTAATTCAACAATTGAAATTTTATTTGAAATTGGTGGACATAATTGGACTTTAACTTCAAATGATTATCTTGGTGATGCATATACTGAAGATTCAGGATATTATGGTTATTGTGTTAGTAATATTCAAGCTTTAGATTCAACTACTGAGAGTTCATGGATTTTAGGTGCTTTATTTTTAAAAACAGTTTATGCTGAATTTAATATTGATGAATCAATGGTTGGATTAGCTGAACGTAATAATGATATTAAGATTATTGATACAATTACAACTAGTTTACCATCTACAACTCCATATGATACCATTACAACCACTGTTATTAATAATACAGAAAATTCAAACTATACTATTAGTTCAATTTTAACTTCTAGTATAATGATTAATAAAACTACAACTAATTCATCAAGTACTAGAAGTTCAAATTCTGGATTAAATATAAATTATTCATTCAGTTCTTTTATTTTATTTGGAATTTCATTTTTACTTTTATAGATATCATATTATTATTAATTATTATGATTATATTGCATTTTGTTACATTTTATTTCATTTTATTTCAATTCTACTTTACTTTTACTATATATGACTACTCTTTTTGGATTTTTTAGATTTTCATTTTTATCATTTTTATTTTTATCATCATTTTTTAGCATTTTGTTTTAATATTGTACTAATTGATTAATTGTTTTGTACTATATTTGTCTTATTAAAGTTTTACAGCAAATTAAAATTAAAATTAAAATTAAAATTAAAATTAAAAAGTAAACAAATATTTTCTATAACTGAATTAAATTTAAAAGAATGGGAATTTAAGAATCAAAAGAAAAGAAAACAAAACAAAAGAGCAATTAGAATATAAAATATAAAATATAAAATACAAAATACACAAAAACACATAATATTAGAAAATTAATGTAATAATAATAATAATAATAAAATAAATGCTATATATAGAACAAAATCAACAAATATATCAAATGAAAACGTAAAATCACAAAAGTTGTAAGAAGAAAATAAAATAAAATTAAAGAAAATCAAATAGTATGTTATACAAATTCAAAAAAGATTAAAAAAAAAAAAAAAATTATTCAATAATCTTTTCAAAAATTTATATTAAAACAGTTCCATTTCCAAAAATCCAGAATTGTATACGTACAAAATATAAGAACAATTAATATATTTTTTAATTATGATTTCTTAAACGTCTTTTCTTTCTTTCTAATTTTGAAATTTCTAATAAATCATCTTCACTTGGTTCATAAATATGCCAAATTGTATAATGAGGTAAACCAGCAATTTTAAAACCCATTTTTCTTGATAATTTACCAAATGCTTCAGTTTCAGCATGATTTAAAAATGTAAATGCAGGGAAACTTGAACCTTGTCTAAAAACTTTTGCTTTAGCTAAAATTGAAACACCACCAACACCATCTAATTCAACAACTTCATTTGGATCACCATTTTCATTTCTAATATAAGCTAAATGAACTCTCCAAGTTGGATATTGTGCATAACCTTCAACTATAACATCATCTTCATCTAAAGTTTTTGCTAAATTTAATGCTTCTTCAGATTCAATCCATGAATTTAAATCATATGGTTGTTCATTACCTAAAAATGTTGGTAATGGTCTCCAAACATTTGGTATAATTATATCATAACTTGATGAAAATCTCATCATATATTCTAAAATATCACCTGGTGAAGTTTCAATATCTGCATCTCTCCAATAAACCCATGAATGATAAGGTTTTAAAGCAGTTGTAATTAACCAATTTCTAGCTCTACCCATTAATTTACGTCTAATACCTTGAACTTTAACATCATGTCTATCACTAAAACTTTGTCCAATAACTTGACCAAAATCTTTTGTATAAACTTGAACACTTCTAAATGGTTTTGAATATTCATCATGATATGGAGGTGAATAAGCAGATTTAACATTATTAACATAATCTTCAGGCATATATTGTAAATATAAATCAGATGAACCTTTTATACCTTTTGATTTTAAAGTTTCTTCTTGTGAATCTAATAAATCTAATAATTTACCTCTTTGCATTGCTTGAGAATATTCAATTAATCTTTCCATTGTTTTATCACCTTTTGAACAATCACTAACTAAAAATGCAATATCAATTAATGAATGATAATAAGTCATATTCATCATGTTTCTAAACATCAATGGTAAAACTTTTTCAGCATCTTTTAATGGAATACACAGTAAAACATTATCTTTATTTTGTTTTGAATTTGGTGAACCTTGAAAATTGATCAGATCATACATTTCAACATTTTCAAGTTCGATATCATCATTATCATCATCATCTGTTACTTCATCAACACCATCAGCAGATACTGAGTATACAAGCCCACTTTTATCATTATTATTTTTGTTGTAATTTTGTTGATGTATGAGTGGTTCATCATCCACAGTATACACGTTTTTATATTTATCTGGATTTGAATCATAATCATCAGAAGACCTGAAAAACAACAACCAAATGAACAATATAAAGATTATTATGATTCCAATTACTTTATATCTTTTCTTCTGTAATAAATCATTCTTATTTTTCTTTGGTTTAAATGATTTTTCTGAACTGTGATAATATTAGAACACGTAAAAATAGATTGCGTTAGTATAAGGTTGTAAAGATCAAATTAAAGCAATTTCAAAATTGGAAAAAGCATCAACATACACAGGCAAGTCTGACAAGTCTGACTTCTTAGGATGGAGTCCAAATCTCAGCATTGTTGGAGGTAATGGGTTGGGATAAGAGAAGGAAACAAGGTAAAATCTGGGAGGAATAATAGTTGTCCACTTGATCTGATTGTTTTGATTTGGAAAACGCTCGCCCAACTTTAAAAGAGGTTAATTAATTAGTGGTAAATATGATATATGATAAATATAAATATATGTAATATTATGTATATATAGGCAAACAAAAAGGTATAGAAAAATAGATTATTCAGAAATGAATGAAAATCAACAAAAACCAACCACAAGAAAGTAACTTAATACTATAAAAAAAACTAAGAAGAAGAAAAACTATATGCAAAATCCAAATAAAATAAAAAAATAAAATAAAATAAAAAAATAAAATAATAAAAAACAATTATATGTCTCTTTTTTTGTTTCAAAATTAAACAACTTCACTAATAACAGTTGCTGCTTCTTTATAAGTTTTTAATAATTTTTCACATTTTTCTCTTTCAGCTGATAAATTCTCATCTTCATATAATAAATCATCAAATAATGCTTCTTTATAAAGTTTTTGAACTAATGTATTTTGAACAGAATCTTTACAAAAATTAACTAATAAACACATAATTGCTTTTGGAACTTGATCTTGAATCATTTCTCTAATTATACCAAAATATGAAATAATTAATCTACGAATTAATTCACATTCTAATTGTTCTCTTTCTGATAATTGTTCATTATCATCTAATGTTAATTGATCCATTTGTTTTTGAATTGGTGATTGACTTGGTAAATTAAATTGTAAAACATCAGTTTCTTCAGGAAAACTAAATGGTGTTGGAGTTTCTTGTTTTGGTTGTTGAATTTGTTTATCATCTTTACCAAAGAAAAAATTTAAGAATGAATCTTTTTCATTATTATTTGAATTATTGTAACTATTAGCTGATCCATTTATTTGATTTTCTTTTCTATGTAATTTTCCAACTTCATCTAAAGTTGATGAAGCATCTGATGCTTTATGTGATAAACTACCATTTTCTTGTATTATATTATTATTTGTACCATTAGCACTTTTTGATTTTTTTAATTCTGCTGAAGTCAGATTTAATGATAATGAAGAAGTTTTTTGTTCTTTAATTTTTTGTTTTTGCCTTTCTTCAACAACACTTGCCATTGCAGCAGCAGCACCAATAAAATTTGGATGATTTGTATTAATATAAGCTCTATGAATTTCAATTAAACTTTCAACATATTTAGTTGTTGGTCCTAATCTTTCTCTTAATAAATCAGAAACAACTTCAATTAATTTAGTTTGTAATTTTGGATATCTACTTAAATCATTTGAACCACAATTATGACAAATCTTCATTAATTCTTCATAAACTAATTCAACACATCTATGAGATGGACCTTCTAATAATTTAATTTGAGGTTTAACTAACAAATCAAAAGCTAATTCAGGAACAAATAATGAAGGTCTTGGACCAGTTGAATTTCTAATTGCAGTTCTAATATCATGAACAGTTAAATTTGAAACAGGATTAATTGAATTTAAAGAATTACCCAAGACATCATTATAAATATAATAAATTCTAGCACCACCACATAATTCTTTTGTTGAAATATCACTTGAATTACCTTCAATTGAATTAACAAAAGTTGAAGCAAATTTATTCATTAATTGTAATATCAGTGAACCTCTACCTTCTTTTGTAACTATATTCATATCACCATAAGAATTTAATTCTTGTTCAGTTTGACCCATTAAAGTATTTAATTTAGCTTTAATATCAGGTAATCTTTCTCTAATATGATTCATTAAAATTTTATTTAAAGTTCTAGCTAAATAAGCAGTACCACATCTATTTGCAATATTTTTATAAGCTGGATGAGTTAAAAAGAAATCTTCTTCAGATTTTAAACTTTCATCTAAAGGTTTATTAACAGAAATATCTTGTTGAGATCTATTAACAACACCAACAAAACCTAATTTTAATGGATAAACTTTACCAGTTAAAATATCCAGAGCATTTGTACCATGATCCATTAAATCTAATTTTGATAAAATACCAATTGTTCTTTTACCTTGAGGATCAACTTGTCTTGCTAATTTTAAAGATTCAGAATTAACTAAATCAACATTAGCAGGAGAAACAGACAGAATAATTGAATTTGGTTTTGAAATATATTCTAAAATTAAATTTTTAATTTGTCTTTCAATATCAGTTGGTTGATCAGCAATTGGGATTTTTGTTAAACCAGGTAAATCAACTAAAGTTAAATTTAAAACATTTGGTGAATAAACTTTTAAATTGATGGGTATTCTTGAAATACCTTTATTTTTACCAGCAATTCTAGCAGTTTCATTTTCAATTTCTTTTCTAATTTCATCAAAACTATAAAATCTTTTACCTGGTAAATGTAAGAATTCACCCCATTCATTTTTCAAAGTTAAAGATTGTTTTGCATAACCACCAGCAGCTTCTCTTAAATGATCTTCTAAAGTTCTTTCATTTGGTGAAACATTATTATCACCTCCAGTATAATCAGTAACTAAAGGATCATCAGATTTAATATTAATTAATTGTAAGATTAAAGGTCTTCTTGTAACTATACCTGTACCTCTTGGTAAGAAATCTTTACCAACGATATTTTCTAAAACTGAAGATTTACCAGCAGATTGAGAACCAACGACAGTTAACAGTGGCAAATCCAAATCAGTTAAATTAGTATTTGAAACGATATCCTGTAATTTATTGACCACTGGGATCAAATCGACTAAAGCAGACATAGTTTATGGGTATATTTGGCGTACAAGTAGATAAAAGAAAGGAATCCAGGAAACTTGAGATGAATTTTTGATGAGATAGATCAATGAATTTGATTGAACTGAAACGTAAACAGAGCGGTGCGCCACACGCGGGCGCAGGGGGCGCAGCAGGAAGGGCTGCGTAACCGCTGGGAGTGAAAGAGGGATACATTAATACTATATTATATTATATTATATTATATTTATAGGTTTACTATCTTTGTCTTTTTTCTTAGAACGAACTTGTAGAACATTGATTGGTCTAGCAGCTTCTTTCTTTTTAGAACGAACTTGTAGAACATTAACTGCAACATTATTATTAATACTATTGATATCCTTTTTATTATTATTTAAATCATTTATTGATTCAGGATGATTAACATTAATTTCAAAAAATACATTTGAAACATTATTAACTAATTCATCACTTAAATCATTAAATAATTTAAATTGTTCTTCATTTGAATCACTATAATCAATTTCTAACATAATTCTTTTAATTTTTTTAAATATATTTTTATTAACAATATTAACATCTTTATCATTATTACCAATATTTAAATCAACTTTACTTATACCTTCAATACCAATTAATCCAACAATTATACCTAATCTAAACTCTTGTCTAATTGATAATTCAGTCCAAAATTGTTTTAAATTAATTTTTTTAATTCTATTTTCAACAACCAAATGTTCTAAAAATCTACCTTTTGGATCATCAGGTAATAAAGGTATATTATAAACTGCTAATTCATTATTATTATTTGAATCATTTGTATAAATATCACCAATTTTCCATGATTCATCAGGAAAGAATTTTTTAATTTGTTGATTTTCTGAATTTAATATATTTAATTTTTTTTCATTAATTAATTCAAAATTATTAGGTAATATATTATTAATTGTTTTTAACCACCATTTTAATAATTGAGAATCTGATAAAATATGTTTATTTTTATTTAATTGTGAATTTGGAAATAAATATTGTGGTTCTGATCTAGTAAATAAAACAATTTTAGTTAAATGATTTTTTGAATCATTTAATAAATTTTTATCAATTTCAATTTTAATATTTTTATCATCATTAATTATAATTGGCATACCATAATTTAAATCACCTTTTGATCTTTCAATTAATATATGTAAATTTTTCATTGTTGTTGAAATAAATGGTTTATGAGGTTTTGTAATTAAATTTTTATAATTTAATTTTTTTTTAATTTGTAAATTATTAAAATATTTTTTAATTGGATATAAAATTAACCAATTTAAAAAAATTTCAATTATTAATTTAATATTATATTTAATTGATATTAAACCAGTTGAATCAGCTTTTGAAATATAAATTAATCTTTCAATTTTTGAATTATCAAATGGAATATTTAAATATATTATGATTTCTAATGCTAATATTGGTGTTTTATTATTAAATAATATAAATAAATGTTCAATTTTAATTGATTGAATTGATTTTTTTGAATTTGGTTTATGAATTGCTGATTTACTTTCTCTTGGTTTTGATTGAAAATTTAATAATTGATATGGATTATTTGATGAAGGTAGAACTTTTTCAAGTTCTTTTAATAAATCAAAAGTCATTTTTGACTTTTAAAGTCTTTAATTTAATTAGAATAGTTGATTAAATTTGATAAGAAAGTAACTTAAGTAAGTAGTTTGTGGAGAAAACATTGAAATATTTCATAATTTTCATTACTGTACGCGTTTCGTTTACTCTATGAATTTTAAACTAATACGTAGTACTACAATAACTTTAGTAAAATTTAAGCCAATTTAGAATTAAATTAAATTACTATACTAGATAATGATAATGATATATAAATCTAAGCATTAACATAGTCTTCAGGATAAAATATTAATCTTTCAATACCATTTTTAGTCAAAACAATCATTCTAATAACACCACCTGAAGAACCATCCCATTTAATTGCTTGAGATAAAGAAGTTTTCATAAAATTAACAGTTTCATCTTTAGTCATATCTTTCTTATAATTTTTTTTACAATAACCATAAATAAAAACAGATCCTGAACCAGAAATTGCATATTCATGTTGATGTAATGAACCACCTAAAGGTATAGTATAAACTGAACCACCATTTTTTTCATCATAACCAGCACAAATAATACCAGCACTTAAATTATCTTTATTATTATAACATAATTCTTGAAATATTGAAGCAGCAATTTTTGTTGTTGGTGATTTATTATTATTATTTGCTTTATACATTTGTAAATGATATTTAACTATATCAGCAACTGCTTGAGTATCAGCAGCAGAACCAGATCTACAACACCATATTTTATCTTGAATTTGAGTCAATTTATCAGTAACTCTATTTGCAATATAAGTACCAGTAGTTGTTCTACTATCAGCACCAAGTATAACACCATCTTTAAAAGTAACAGCCATAATTGAAGTACCTAAAGAAACTTCACCTTTTTTTAGATGATTGATATCAACATTAATTGTGTCCATTTTGAATTAAATAATGATTATGAATTGAATTGAAATGAATTGAATTGAATTGAATAGTAGTTATGAACTTCTTCATGGTGTTTAACTTGATTCTTTTGCCACTTAAATCAAATTGAAAAATGGAGTGGCACAACACAGGGCGCAGTATTCTGATAGTGTGGCGCATTCGCGGTGCACTGGTTTCGCGGTTTTGGTTTCTGCACGACTTTTTTGATTTTTTGAAATTTTTTTAATTTTTCAACAAAAAACAACAAAAAGTGATTTAAATTGGATTATTTCATTCCTTTTAAAAACCAGTATCTAATGCCAGCTCCTTTTGACTTATCTAAACTACCTTTAATCCAGGAACCATGGGGTCCTTCTTCCACAATCCCTCAATCTTTAACTTTTAATGATGTTCCTTATGCTCCTTTCTCAAAATCTGATAAACTTGGTAAAGCTGCTGATTGGCAATCAATTAATAATGATGATCAATTAATGCAACAAAAACAACAAAAATCAAATAATAATCAACAACAAAAAAATAGAAGAGATCAATATCATGCTTACGGTGCTTCTGCTGCTAAATTATTTGGTGCTGAAGCTGAAGAAGAAGAATTTTCAGTTGTTGATAATACTTTATCAACTACTCAACAAAAACAATCTCAACAACAACAACAACAAAATACTACAACTGTTTTAAGAGGTAGAAGAGGTCAAAATAATCAATCTTCTAATTCAAATAACAATAATAAACAAAATAATTCAAATTCTTCAAATAAAAATTCAAATGATAATTCATCAAATAATAATAATAATAATAATAATAATTCATCAAATAACAATAATAATAGATCAACAAATCAAAGACATCATTATAATAATAATAGATATAACTCTAGATATAATAAAGATGATAATGCTAAAACTAGAGAACCTTCTGTTAAAATTGAATCAAATTGGAAACAAGTTTCTGAAATTGAATTTAATAAATTATCAAAATTAAATGTTCAAGTTAAAGATATAGTTGATGTTGAAACTTTTGGTTCAGTTAATTCATATAATAAAAAATTTGAATCTTTTAAACCTGAAATTTTAAAACCAATTGAAAAAAAAATTATTGAATTAACAACTTCAAAAGATCCAATTATTAAAAAATTCATTGAATCAAAAAAAGCAACTATTTTTGCAACTGATAGTATTTTAGCTCAATTAATGTGTTCTTATAGATCTGCACTTCCTTGGGATGTTATAGTTACTAAAAAAAATGGTATTATTACTTTTGATAAAAGAGATGATTTAGAATTATTAGATGTTGATGAACATGCTTATAATCCACCATCTGATACTAATTTAGATGATATTAATGGTGCTTCAAAATTATCAATTGAAGCAACTAATATTAATCAAAGATTTATTGCAAATTGTTTAGATTCTTCAGTTCATAAATTTAAAAATCCTCAAAATCCATTAACTTCAACAACAAATGATAATTCAATTTTAAATAAAGGTTATAAATATCGTAAATTTTCAATTCCACCAAATAATTCAGATTCTGAAGAATCTTCATCAGTTGATGTTATAGTTAGATGTTCAATTGATTCAATTCAAAATGGTAAATTTATTAACATTAATGCATTAAATCAATATGATCCACAATCATCAAATGATTGGAAAACTAAATTAGGTTCAGGTGCTAAAGGTGTTATATTTGCTGAAGAATTAAAGAAAAATAATAATAAAATTTCAAAATGGATTACTAAATCTTTATTAACTGGTTCTGATTTAATTAAAATTGGTTTTGTTTCAAGATTTCAACCAAAAGATAATAATAAACATATTGTTGCTGGTTCATTATCTTATACTCCTGAATCTTTAGCAACACAAATTAAATTAACTATGGGTAATGGTTGGGGTATTCTTAAATCTTTAATTGATATAATTGAACATGAAGCTGGTAATAATGATGATGATTATAAATTTGTTATTTTAAAAGATCCAAATGCTCATAAATTAAGTATTTATAAAGTTCCTTTTGATTCTTTTACTTTTGATAATTAAATATATCAATTAATTAGTTAATTACTATTTTTTTATTTTTCTTTTATACCTTTTGTTAATTGTCTTTCTTGTTATTTTATTTTATTTTATTTTCTTCGTAATATACAATAAATAATGCATTCTTAAAAAAAAAAAAAAAAAAGCTAATATACAGTTATAGTTATAACTTACAAATCATCTCTAAAGATGTTATCTTCATCATCTTCTTCAACTGGTGTTCTTCTATTCAGAATTGCTCTACCAAGATTATTATCACCACCAATTAATCTTTGTCCTAATCTTGAAACATTAGAACGACCCCTTCTTGTAGGTGTATTAATTTCTGATGTCTTTTCAGGTGATGATTCATTACTACTTTCAACTAATCTTTTCAAAGGACTACCACGACCATTTTTATCTGGTGAATTTTGTTTATATTGAATATATCTAGTCATTCTGTTTTCTAAATTTTGTCTTCTAACTCTTTCAGTTGCACTAATTAATGTTGATGTACCATTTAGAGTGATTTCATCTTTTTTAAAATTTGAAATTGCTGGAGTTTTAAATAATGGTGTTAATTCTGCCTTATTATTATTATTATTAATTGTTGTATTTGGTGAAGAATTATTTGAATTTAAATTTAAATTTGGAATTGGATTTAATTCAATTTTTTCAATTTTTTGATTCTTTAATATTTGATTCAGTTTACGTCTTCTTTCTGAAGTTGGTGACATTCTTGTTGGTGATAATCTAATTGATGAAATTGTATCATTATTATTAATTGTTCTATTTGGTGATAAACTATTATTTTTCAATTGATATTTTAATTTCCAAATTTCAAAAAATGTATTTAATTTATTTTTATTCCATTTTAATTTAAAACTAATTAAATTTTTTTCAACAACTTGTAATTTCATTGATTTTAATGAAATTTTTGAAATTATTTTAATTAATAAATCTGAATCTTTTTTATCTTTTAAATTTTCAAAAATTTCTTCTAATTCTAATATTTTATCATATTTTAAAATCCATTTATTTATAAATCTTGTTGATAATGATATTTTTTCATATTGATTACTTGTAAAATTCAAATTTTCAATTTTATTTAATTGATATTTCCAAATATTTAAATATTTTGATTGAATTATTGGATTAATTGATTCTTCAAAAATTCTTTCTAATTCATTTTCTTTTTCTAAATTAATAATTAATTTTGAAATCCAATTACTGAAAAAATATCTAATTAATTCATTATTTTTTGAATTAATTAAATTATTATTAAATTCAATTGATTTAATTTTTAAAAATTTATTATTATTATGTTTTTTAATCCAAAATTTTAAATATGGTTTTAAAATTAAATTATTATTTTTATTATTAATTTGAATTTTAATTTCTAAATTTTTATTTAAATCTTTTAAATTTTTAAATTTTAATTTCCAATTATTAAAAAAAAATTTAATTTTATTATTATTTGAATTTTCAATAAAAAATTTTAAAAATAATTTTAATTTCCAATTTTTAAAATTATTATAAACTAAATAATAATTTGAATTTTCAATACATTGAATTTCTTTTAATTTTAATTTCCAATTATTAAATTGAAATTTAATTAAATTTTTATTATAATGAACTGTTGAAATTTCAATTAAATTTGAAATTAAATTCCAATTTGAAAAATGAATTTTAATTAAAGTTTTATTTGAATTTAAAATAAATTGTTTTGATAATTTTTCTAAAATTAATGTTTTTTTCCATCTTTTTAAAACCCATTTTTTTAAAATTTTATTATTATTTAATTTAACTTGATTTTCTAATATACTTAAATTATAATTTCTTATCCATAATTGTATTTTTCTTGATAAAATAAATTTTTTCTCTAATAAATTTAATTTATTAATTTTATTAAATTGAATAGATTTTAATTTCCAATTTTTAAAATATTTTTTTATCAAATATTTATCTTTATCTATATTTCCTTTATAATTTAATTCAATTGAATTTAATTGATTAATTTTATTTAACCAAAATTTAAAATAAGTAATTAATAATAAATTTCTTTCAATTTTAACTAAACTATTTTTTGAATTTGAATTTGAATTTAAAGAAATTAATTTCCAAAATTTCCAAAATTTTAATAAAATGGTTTTCCTTTCAGATTTAATTGATTTAATTTTTAATTGATTTAATTTATTTAATTTTTGAATCCAAATACTAACAAATTTATTTAAATAAAATAAATCAGATTTAATCTCTAATTGACTAATTTGATTATATGAATTAATCATTAAACTTAATGATTTAAATTTTAAATTTTCATTATAAATTAAAATTGAATTTTGATTTAATAAATTGATATCATTAATTCTATTAAACCATAAATTTAAAAAATTTAATTTAATTCTTTTATTCCAACTATTTAAACATAATAAATCAATTTTTCTTATATTAAATTTAATTAACCATTTTTTTTGAAAATATTTTAATTTAATTTTATAATTTAATTTATTTTGAATTAATGTAATTTTCATTTGAATTGTTGGAAATTTATAATTTTTATAATTATGATTTTCAATTGTTAAAATTGAACATAAAAATTCAAATTTATCATAAAATTTATGTGATAATAAATTTTCATTTGGTAAAAGTTTAATTAATTTTATAATTTCTTCAATATAAATTAAATCAGCATTTGTAATTTGATCTTCTTCTTCTTCTTCATTATCTTGTGATTCATCTAATATTTCTAAATATTTTTTAAATTTAATTGGAAATAAAACTATATAAGTTGGTAAATGATCTAATAATTTTTGATATTCATTAACTAAATTAGTAATATCACTAAGTAAAGTTTTAACTTGTGATTGAATATCTTTTTCATTAACTATTGGAACATCTTGATTATCATTATTATTATCATTGTCATTATCAGATATTTCTAATGATTTTGAAATAGGTATTAATATAGGTAGTATTGGATTTGTTGAATAATATTGATCTATAATTAATTCTAATTCATTAAAATGTTTATTATTTCTTAAAGAAAATTTAATTATTTTAATTATTTCCATATGAAAATTACTCAATTGAATTAAATCATAACAAATATCAAGTTGATTAATTTTCATATAAGTATTTAAAGTTAATTTAGTTGATTTATTGATTTTCTTCTTAATAGTATCATCATCATCAGAATCATTAATAATTGATAATAAAGCATTTAAACATTGTTTATATAATTCATTAAATGTTTCATCTGAAGATTGAAATTCTAATGGATATTTAAAAGATTTTGTATTATTTATTAAATTTGGATTTATATCAGATACAGGAGAAGTTGGAGTATCTTCTAATAATATACCAATTGATCTTTGATGATAAATTTCATATTCATAACAATCATTTAAAGTATCTAATAAAGTTTTTGAAGAAGAAATTTGAGTTGAAATTATTTGATGATCTAATAAACAATTTCTAATTTTATTTAAGATTGATAATTGATTTGAAACAGTATCACTTTGTTGAGTTGAATAATCATCAATTTCTTGAATTAAATTATTTGATTTTGAAACATTACCAATTGAATAAAAAATATCATTTGGAATTTCTAAACAATTATAATAATAATTATCATTATCATTTCTATCATTAATATATTGTAAAAAATAATAATTTTCTTTAGTAAACCTTGTTGAAATTGATAATTGATAATTTGAATAATGTTCAGCTTCAAAAGTATTTAAATTACTATCAAATATTGATTGCCATAAAGATTTGATATGATCTAATTGAATTGTTGAAAGAGAAGTTTTTGACAATTGATTTAAGATTTGAATCAATTCTAATAGTTTATCAACTAAACTGTCAGAGGAAGGCATTATACTGATTTCTATTCATAAGATATTTGATGTTTGAAGGTCAGTTTAATACTTGATCTCTTTCTTTTCCCTATATAGTTGTTTGAACTTGTTTCCCTTTTCCTCTGTTGAGTTTTTAACGTGTTTTCAATCTCAGTTGGCTACCGGATCCGAAACACACAGTCACGTGACCCCAGTCTGGTTTACACAACCACAAAAGTAAATGGTGTTTATTATCGGACTAGGATATTTTTTTTTTTGAAAAATCAAATCTGATTAAAGATTTTTTATTTTACTTCCTATAGGAGTTTATACAATTTGTAAAATATAATAGCTATGTCTAATACTAAACAGAGATTGTATGTATTAAGATCTTTTTTGAGTTTTTTTTTTTTACAATGAATTCTTTAATAATGTTTACTAACTAAAATTATATATTATAGTTTAATTCTTAATCCTGATCCTAATGATTTAGATAAAACGATCAAATTAGCTAATAATTTACATAATAAAAAAGGTCCATTTGATACAATTATATTCTTAGGTGATTTAATAACTGAAGATAATGGGAACATTAATAATGAAATTACAAATCCTGAAACATCAATTTATTTTACTGAAGGTTGTAAAAAAATAAATAAAGATTCATTATCATCAACAATTCCTGAAAAACTTAAATTCTTAGGTAATTTAGGAATAATAACTTTAAAAAATGGTTTAAAATTAGGTTATATTACAGGTAAATTATCTGAAATTACAATTGAACAAATTAATAATACTTTTCAAAATCAAAATTTAGATTTATTAATAAGTTTCCAATGGCCAAGTTTAATTGCAAATGAAGAAAAATTAACATTAGTTGCAAATTCAAAATTAAATTTATTATTTGATTTATCTAAACCTAGATATTGGTTTAGTGTAGGTACTGAAACTGGTAGATTTTTTGAAAGATTACCATTTCATTATGATGATGAACAAAATCAAATAACTAGATTCATAAGTTTAGGCTTACATGGTAGTAAAGATAGATATTATTATGCATTTAATTTGAGTTTAGATCCAAAAGATGATAAATTATCAGTTAAGAAATTTAGTGAAAGACCAAAATTAATTGAAAATTCAATCTTACCTGGTTCAACACCAATTTCAATCTTTAATCCAACAATCAACAACAATAATAATAAAAGATCAGCTGATAATGAATTAAATAAACCATTTATTAAAAAAGATAAGAAATTAATTACACCTGAAGGTTGTTTTTTCTGTTTATCTAATACTAAAGTTGAATTACAATTAATTGTTTCAATTGGTGAAGTTTGTTATTTAACAATTGCAAAAGGTCCATTAACAATGAAGAAAAAACCATTAGGATTTTCAGGTCATGGAATTATAATATCAATTAATCATTATTCAACATTAAGAAAATATAAAGAAATTGAAGAATCAAATTTAAATAAAATTGAAGAAACTAAATTATATTTAGAAATTGATAAATATAAATTATCATTATTTAAAATGTTTAAATCAATTGATAATCAATTCAATGTTATTTTTTGGGAAATTTCAAGATCAAAAGGTATTCATGGTCATACACAATTCATACCAATTGAAAATAAATTTTCAAATGGTTTACAAGATGCAATTGATAGACAAATTTCATTTTCAAATAATAAATATAATCAAAATTTATCATATATAAAATTTACAGATTTAAAAAATAATGATGAATTTTCCCAAATTATAAATAATTTCGATTATATGTTAATCACTTTAATGAAATCTGAAACTGAACAAATTAAATATTTATTTAAATTTGAAGATGAAAATCAAAGAATTGATCTACAATTTCCAAGAAGAGTTTTATCATTCCTATTACATTTACAACATAGAATGCATTGGAATCAATGTAAAGAAACTTGGGATCAAGAAGTTGAACAAAAAGCTATATTTCAAGAAAAATTCCAACCTTTTGATTTTACTTTACAAAATCAATAAATACATGTAAATCTAAATTTTTGTGTACTAATTAATATATTATAGAACCATCTCTTAATATTACTAAGTAATAAACTTATAATTGCATAAATAACTTATATTGATTAAAAAATAATAATCATAGTAAACGCACAAAACAAGGAAACCAAATTTGAAAAACGAATGAAAAATATAAATGGATGTTAAATTATAAAAATTCAAAAGTCATTTTCTAATAATACTTTTGAATTTTATAATCTAAAAGAAGCATGGAAAATAACTCAAAGGAAAATAAAACTAAAAAAAAAAAGAAGTAGTAGAAACTCAAATAAAATAAAAAAACTAAAAATATAATAATGAATGAATAAAAAAATAATTGACCACCTAATAAAGGGTATATATAAAGTAACTAACTAAAATGCACAGAAGAATTTGAAAAAAGTAAAGCAGTACGAAAAAAAAATTGAAGTATAAGAAAGAAAACAAACAAAAAAATGTAATAACCAAAAAAACAAACACTTAATATAAAGTACCAAATGGTTCATTGTATCTATTATAATCTCTATCAATATTATTATTACCTCCGTTCAGTAGTATTGGAGATAAAATATTATTTGGATTTGTACTTGGATTACCTTTATGTTTGAAAGTAAAACCAACAAAACTCTTTTGATCAGCTTTAATACTATTTTGTGCAATTCTTTCATCATTAGCTCTTTTAGCTAGAACTTCTTTATATTTAGCCATATCAGATTCATTTGTAAAATCATCAAAATAACCAGCATCTTCTTCATCATCTAATTGTGGAGTAAAAGGTGGAACTCTTTCTCTTAATGATTCCCAATTAACTTCAGCAAAATATGGCATAGACATAACTTGTTTAAATGATCTTAATCTTTCATTTGGTGTTGCAATCAATCTAGTTATTAATTGCCATGTTCTATCACTGAAAACATATCTACCATCTTCATATCTTGGTCTCTTTAAAACATCTTTCCATCTCTTTAAATTACTATAAGTTTCATCAGATGAACCACCAGAAAATGGTGTATAACCAACAATTGCTTCAAACAGCATACAACCTAATGACCAATAATCAACTGTATAATCATATGGTTTACCTTCTAAAACTTCTAAAGCCATATAATCTGGTGAACCAACAATTGAATGAGCAAAATGAATATCTTTAGCTCTTAATGATTTATATAATTGTTGTCTTTCAGCTAAAGTTCTTTCAGTTGGTTTAAATTCTAAATCTTTAACTTGATTTAATCTTAATTTCATACTTTCAATTCTATCAGTAGAAACAGAACCTGCTGCTAAACCAAAATCTGTTAATTTAATATGACCTTTAGCATCAATTAAGAAATTTTCAGGTTTTAAATCTCTATGAGTATAACCTAATTCATGTAATGAATTAACAGCAGCAAACATTTCAGATAAATAGAAACGAGCATGTTGTGGAATTAAATAACCTGCATTGTTCAATAAAGTACGGAAATCACCACCTGGAACAAATTCCATTGCTAAATAAACAGATTCAGAATCTTGAAAAGCATAATATAATTTAACTAACCATTCTGATCTTGTATTTGTTAAAATATCTCTTTCAGTTAAAACATGTCTAGTTTCATCAGTTTTTGTTAATAATTTCTTACTTAAAACTTTTAAAGCACACATTTCTTTAGTATCTCTTTTTCTAGCTAAGAAAACTTGACCATAACCACCTTGACCAACTTGAGTAATAATATTAAAATCTTTATGTTTTGGCTTAATTCTTCTTTTTCTTAAAAATGATCTTTCTCTACCAACATAATTTTTCCATTGTTGAGGTCTTTCTTGTTCAGATAAAGTTTGTAAACCTTCTTCAACTTGATTTAATCTTTGTCTTCTACTAATAACATAATCAAACATATCACAATAATAATCTAAGAAATACATTTGACAAACAGTAACTAATCTTTTAGTTTTAGCAGAATTTGCTTTAGTATAAAAATCTCTAGTTAATCTTGAAGGAGAAGCATGACCAGGTAATTGTCTTGGGGTACCATAAAGAGCTGGAGTTAAAAGGTAAGAATTTCTATTATTATTTGTTGGAGGAGTATTTTCTTTATTATACATATTACTTCTATTTGGAGAACTTGTAGTTGACATATAAGAAGTGAATGAAGCATCATAATTTTGTTGTTGTTGTTGTTTAGTTGGAGTTGAAACAGGACCAGGACCAAATTTCATTGCTTCGACATCTCTAGACAGGTCTTCAACTTCTGTCTTTTGTGGTGAACGAGCACCAAAGATACCACCCATGATAGCCATTGTTTGATAGTATTCAATTGAATTTATAATTGATTGGAAATAAGATGATGAAGAGAAAAGAAGGAAAGATCAGAGTTGAAACAGGAACAGGTTTAAAAGTTCAGAAATCGAAATCACAACAACAAAAAACAAAACAATTTTTCCGTTTTGGGAACTTGTTTGTTTACACTTCGCACGCAGCGCCACTGTGCGGCGGAGCCGCTGGAGCCGCAGAGAAGGTTTTGAGATGCAGCCGGCGCGCCACAGAGAAGATCTCGGATTAAATAAAACGTTAACGTTTTTTAAAAACATAAATAAATTAAATTATACAAGTAATACAACTATAAAAGAACCAACTTCCCAAAAAATCAAATATATAATTTCACAATATAATTATTATCAAAGATTCAATTCAAAAACTTGAAAAATGGATCACTAAAGGAACACAAATAGCAATAATTATTAAAAAACCAAATAAAATAATGAAAAATCTAACTTTTTTACTTTTAATTAATTTCTTACTTCTTATTCTTTTTGGATCTTGAGTTAATGGAGTTGCTAATATTTTTAAATTTTCAGTATAATCTAATAAATCTTCATGACTCATGTTTGTTTTATCCAGATTATCTCTCATTATACCTTGACTTAATTCATGATAACTATCTTCTTTTTCTAATGGGAATGGAGTTAATGGTTGAAGTTTATCATCTTCTTGATATTTAGGAGTTGTTTGATTCAATTGATTGATATCTGAAAATGGATTATCATAATTAGTAGTAGACATATTTTTGATTTTGATTTCTATTGATATTTTAATTTAAAGCGTTGATTTGATTTAATTGATTTGATTGATTTAGTTGATTTAGTTGTTTGAATATGTGATACATGATGAAAGAATAGGTGTCATTGGTGGTGATGAAAGATAATTGCTTGAACAATTCAAGGATAAAGAAGTTGTACAGTACAGAGTTAGTTATTGGGACTGAGTCGGGACAGGCTAAAAGATTAAGCGTGCGATATAGAGAGAGATAAAGAGATGAGAAGTAGCCCAGTTTTTCAATTTTTCAATTGATTTACAACTTTTACATTTAACTGGATTTAATATACAAATTAACTAATTGTGTTTATTGTAAATCCAAATAAATAAAAAACAATGCTATACCCAAACTACCTAATTAATCAAAGAAACATTATACAAATTGAATGAAAAAAAGATGATGAACTACGTAAATCAGCAAATCAACAAATCAACAAATCATTAATCAATTGATCAATCAACCGAAACTCTTGATAATCCTTCAAAAATCATCATCATCATCAAACTTAAAACAACTTTATAATAAACTTAATCAATCAAGTAAAATGAATAACTATTGGAATAACAATAGCAGCAATTAAAATCAAAACACAAACAAACAAACAAATTTTCATTTTTAAATTTTTCCAAAACATTCTATTCTTAACTTTTTTACTTTCATCATGAAATGTACTTGCTTTTAATCTTAAATTTTCTGTATTTAAATTTAAATTATTTAAATTATCACCTCTTGAATTTGCTTTTTCCATATTATCAATCATTGTTTGTTTTGTTTCTTCTAGATTTTTTTGAAGTTTTTCTAATTCAGGATCTTTGGTATATGTTGATGATGGTGGTGGTATAGATGCATATTTATCAGAAAATGGATTAGCAGACATCTTATTATTATTTATGAATTTGGTTTGATCTGTGTGTACTCTGAAATAAATGGATTTAGAGCAATAAAGTATGAGATGTTGATTGTATATATTGTAAGAAAAAAGAAGAAGTGATCAAGAGTTCTTTTGAACTGTATTTAAAGGGTTTTTCGAACGATAAACATAAATTTGATGAGATGGGCTGAAAACCTGGGAGACTGGGAGTGGTTATAATAATCACCTGTAAATTGCTTTCAAATTATAATTATTTGATATATTGGACTAGTATTCATGGTTGATTCATTGATCGAGTTCTATAAGCATCTTCATGTGCCTTCGTCGTTTTCAGTGTGAAGTACATGTACATGATTGAAGTTGGAGTGAAATCAAACTCAAGATTGATCGGAATATCAGTCGGAATTTAGCGTGTGCACAGATGTGTCTTCCCCATACTTAAGACAATCAGAGATCAATACATCTACATCTAACAGGTTGCAAATTGCAAAATTGAATTCAAAAACTAGAAAAACTAGACAAAATAGTAATACAAAACGAAAGGTAATTAATAAATAGCATAAGAAATATAAAAATTAATATAATAAAGTAAAGTAAACGAAGAGAATTAAAAAAACTAAAAATAAAGGGTAAAAAGTTAAAACGTAAAAAGGATACTATAAAGATCATAAATATAAGAGAAAGAGGAGAGGAGGAAAGAGGAAAAGATGTAAATTAAAGGGAATCAAATAAAATATAAAAAGAAAAAAAAAACTAACTCATAACTAAAAATAATTCATTAAAATCATTTCTTCAAAGATGTAAAATGAATAGCTAAAGGAACAGCAATAGCAGCAGATATTATAATAAAAATTAATAAAATTATAATTATTCTCCATTTTAAATTATTCCACCAAACTTTTTTCCTAATTTGAATTGATTCATTACTAAATAAAGTAGCAGTTAATCTTAAATTCTCAGTATTAAATGAAAATATTGAACTTGAATCTAATGATTCACCTCTAAAATTAAAATTATTACCTTCATTATCATTTTTTTCTAAATTTTGAATTATTAATTCTTTATTCTCTTCTAAATTTTTTCTAACTTTGATTATTTCAGGATCTAATGTATGTTGTGATTGTGATTGTGATGGTGAATGTGTGAATGAAAATGATGATGATGGTGTTGGTGATTGTTGAAAATGTTGAATTGATTTAGTTGGTGGTGATGGTGGTAATTGGATTGTTTTATATGAAGATAAATAAACATCTGATATTCTTTTGAAATTTGGATCTATTTCATTATTATTCTGTGCTTGTGGTATTGTTGAATAAGCAGAGATATAAACATCAGAAACAGACATTTTTTTGATAATTAAAAATATTTAGTTAAAGTAAAGAAAACATGATTTGAATGATATGATTCTAATAATATGGAAAAAAAAAAATTAGGAAATGATCAAGTGTTTAAAAGATTATTCACAAACCTGAAAATAGATTAGAAGAAAATATCAAAGGAGTTGTTGATTTGATTCAGCTCAAGGGATTGGCTGACTTAACCATAGTCACACAGCCGATGTTGGCTATACAGGAGTACTTAAGGGACGGGATGTTTGAGTGAACCTTCTATAAATAAGAAGAACTTTTCCTGTTTTCTTGATTATATGATGGTTTATTGATTGATTGATTCTATGGTTATGATCATGGAGTTAAGTTAACGTTAATAACATATAACATGGATTTATTCAATTTAAACTACTTTTAAGTTAAGGATGGTGTGAAGTTTTTTATGAACTAGGTATCTGACTATTGATACGAAATACGAAAAATCATGTTTTCTTTGAGTTTATATAAATACTGTAGTAATTCTAATGATTCTGATGTTTCTGATGTTCATTTTCAATCAATTAATGATTTGTAAAGGTATAACTTAATCTGTAAAATTGAAACAATCTAGCCAATTTGAATTCAAATTTCAAATTTCAAAGGGATTGGATTGGGATCACTAGATTTTCAAAGATATTACATCCAAATAGTCAATTAATAGTTATTTTAACAATAATTAAATCAAAAATATATTAAAGATATAAACAAATAAAAAAAGAGAGATAAAAAAAAAGAGAAAGGAACAAAGAGAGAACAGAATTGAATCTATTTTAATCAACTCAAAAAATGAAGTCAAATAAATACACAACTAAGAAAATAGAAAGGGATTGGATGTGATGTGATGTGATATGATATGGATAATATGATCTAGGAAATATAATATAAGATGAAAACAATTAATACATTACAATATCATCAAGAAAGAGAAGAGAAAAAGGTTAAAAAATGCCAAAAAATGTAGTTTTATATGTAGTTAAGGGTTTTGTTATTTTGTACTTACATTTAAACAGTAACTGGAGAAGTAGTTGTAGAAGGATCAGAAGATTGTTGTTGTTGTGATTGTTGTTGAGTTGCTGCTGCTTCTGCTGCTTCTGCAGCTTGTTGTTGTGCTAATTGTTGTGCTTGTTCTTTTTGTTCTTTTAATTCTTGTTTTTGTTGATGGAAAGCTTGTAAAACTGGTGGTGGAGGCACTCTTTTATTTTTTTTAGTTGATAAAACTTCAATTAATTCATTTAATTCATTAATTTTAACTTTCCAATTGATTAAATTTTCATTAATTGAATTCCAATCATTAGTTGAAATTGAATCTAATTTTGAAACTTGATGTAAATAGATAGTTTGATTAGATTGTGATAATCTACCTGAAATTAATTTTAATTTGATACAATTAATTAAATATGATTCAACTTCATCAATTGATAAATTTAATGAATTTGAAATTTCTTCATAAGAAAGTTGAGATTTATTTAATGAAATTTTAGTTATATAAGCAAATCTTAATTTATTTGTTAATATTTCAATATTTAAATTATATTTATTTGATAAATCATTATTTGATTTAATGAAATTTAAATAAGTTGGGAAATCTAAATTTAAATAAATTTTTAATAAATTATTTAAAATTTCATCATTTTTAAAAATTAAATTTTTTAAATTTGATAAATCTTTATATGATAAATTTGAATTTAATGATTTTATAAAAAAATTAATTAAATTTAATTCATTTAATGAATTTTTATTTAAATCATTATTAATTAAATTTTCAAATAAATTTAATGATTCTTCTTGATTTTCTAAATAAAGTATATCAATAGTTTGAATTGTAATTGAATTAATTTCATCATCTGTTGCATTTGCATTATTTAACCAAATTGATAAATTTTTAGATAATGGTTGAATTAAATCTTTTAATTGATTATTTGAAATAATTAATAATGTTATTTTTATAATTTCAATTCTTAAATTTGAATTTGATTCCAATGAATTAAAAATATTTGATAATATTGAAATAATTGAAATAATTTTATTTGAATTTAATTTAGTTTTTAAAATTAATTTAATTTCATTTAAAATATTTAAAATAATTTCATCATTATAATTTTTAGAAATTTCTAATGATAAAGTTGATAAAGTATCCAATAATAAATTAAAAGTTGGTTCAAAAGCTTTATCATTAATCTTAGGTAATAAAGAAATAGTTTTAATTAATTGATCCAATAAAGTTGATTTTTCATTTGAATTTAATAATTTTTCAAATTCTATTTGATATTTAGTTTTTAATTCAGAATCAAGAATAGCTGAATATTCAGTAACAGATTCATTCAAGTATCTATCCGAGGTGATAGTAAATGGCATGATTGGATGAAGAGAAGTTTTGGAATAGATCTATATTAAAAAACCACAAACCACAAATCACAAAACATCCACTGATTTGATGTAAAATTTTTCAGCATTGTACGTAAGCGCTGACGTAAACACTTTTACCCGGCCTTGCGCTTTTCCACTAGTACAAGTTGTACAACTACAAGTAAAGCTATACCATGGATTCAATGCAAATGGGTTGAAATAAGTTAAAATACATTGGATCATGTCAGAACTACTGCCAACTGCTAGTTATTCATCTCCAGATTTAAAAAAAACTTTTAAAATTGAGCCATTACAAAATCATTCAACAAATGGTAAAACTACAGGACCATCAGATTATGTTTTAAATGCAGGTGCAATTGATAAAGATATACCAAGTAAGAATAAAGATACTAAGATTGGTAGATTAAGAACATATCTGACTACTTTGCAAGATGATGTTAATGTGTTTTTAACTGATAGAATGAAATTAGATGATAATCATAATTTAGATGATGAAAAAGAATTAGAAAGAAGAGTTTTAGATGAAGGTGTTGATGAAGATGATGATGATTGATTGTTTGTATTTGTTTGTATTTATTTGAACTTTTCTAAGTATTTAATTTGATTTGATTGTAGTAATTAACTGAAGTAAAGTAAAAAAGTGAAATCAACAACCGAGTTCGGTAACTTGATTGAAGCTAGAAATTTTAAAGCTAACTGGATTTTATAATTTTTATATCTTTTTCATTAATTCCTACAATTAAAACAAAATTAAATGATGTTACAGCGGTATCATTCAATAAGATACCTTTCAACAATACCAACTTCAGGATTAATTAAACTAAAACCAAAAAATATATTATCAATAAAAGGACCAGATTCAACAAAATTTTTAAATGGATTAATTACAAGTAAATTATTACCAACATTTGATAAAAAAAACAGACATACAATATCAGAAAAGGATTTAAAAGATTTAAAAATATCACAATCATTACAATTAAATGAAGATGAAATTCATTTAAAAAATTGGGGTTTAATTAATGAAGATGAATTTATTGATGATGATGATATTAATGAAATTGATTATAAAATTGGTATTAGAAGAGATGGATTATTTAGTATGTATTTGAATTCTAAAGGTAGATTAATTTCAGATTTATTTGTTTATCCAACACCATTAAATTTAATTGATTCAAATGATTCAAATGATAGTGAACCAAATTATTTATTAGAATTTAATAATATGAATAAATTTAATCAAATTCAAATGATGTTAAGATTACATAAATTAAAAAGTAAGATTGAAATAAGGCCAAAACCATTAGAATCATGGTTTTATTATAATAATTCAATTGAATTCGATTCATTAATTAATGAAATTAAAGATGAATTTTTTAATAATAAAATATCAAAATCAATTTTAAATTCAATTGAATTATCAAATAATTTTATTAAAAGTGGATTAATATTTAATCCAAATATTAAATTATTAGGATTTGCAATTGATGATAGATCACCTAATTTTGGTATTCGATTTATTAAATCAATTGATAATAATCAAAATATTAATGAATTATTTAGTAATGAATTTTTAAAAAAATTTAATAATCCAATAAATGAAATTCAAGATTTAAAACAATATGATTTACAAAGAATTAAAGAAGGTATTGTACAAACTAATGATTATTCTAAATTAAAAATGGAAAGTATGTTACCATTTGAAAATAATGTTGATTTTATGAATGGTATAAATTATAATAAAGGTTGTTATGTTGGACAAGAATTAACTCATAGAACTTATTATAGTGGAGTTGTTAGAAAAAGAATATTACCTTTACAATTTTATTTAATTGAAAATATAAATAAATTAGAATTAGAAGAAATGGAATATGATTCAAATGATCCTATAATTAAATTAATTGAAGATTTGGATGTTGATGAATTAGAATTAATTGAATTGAGTGAAAAGGATAAAAAGCAAGATGATAATGATAATGATAATAATAATAATAATAAAGTATTTGCACCAAGTCCATTTGGTAATAGTAATAATAATAAATCCAAAATAACAAAAGCAAAACCAAGAGCTAGAAAAAGAAATAAGAAATTAGGTAATGTTATTAAAATTGAAGGTAATATTGGATTTGCAATAGTTAATATTAAGAATTTAAAAGATGATAATTCAGTTGGATTTAATGAATTTTTAATCAATTCAGATAAATATCCTGAATTAAAAGGTAAGATTGGTTGTAAAGTATTTATACCAGATTGGTGGCCAGAAGGATTTAATGAAGATGATAATGATGATTAATAAATTAATAAATTAATAAATTAAAAGATTATAAAATTATAAATAAAAGAGGGAAAATTTGATATATTAAATTAATTAGAAAAGAGCAAAGTAAAGGTGATTTTTGTATATAGAAAAAGAAAAATTTGAAAGAAGTATATAGATATTGGTACAGTTAATATTTTTTTTATATAATGATGATATAATGTAATGTACAAAATTAATTGAAATTAATTGAAATTAAATATTATTTTAATAATTCATCAGGTATTTCAACACCTTTTTCTTTAGCAATTTTAATTAAATTTTCATTATTTTTCCGAAGTTGTAAGATATAATCAGAAGTTTTATTTAAAACAGATAATTCAGAACGAGCTTCTTTTGATTCTAAAGTTGGTATAATATTAACTAATTTATCAAAAGTTGATCTAATTTGTTCTCTTCTTTTATGTTCAGATTGAATATGACGAAGTTTCTTCTCTTCTAGAGATAGAGTTGAGTTTGATTGATCATTTGAATTGAGATCCGATAGAGATCTTTTCATTTTCAGCATTCGATTAGTTGGTGAGCTTGTGGTGATAACGAGTCTAATGAAATGAAAGGATAACAGAGTAAAAGACAATTTGTTGCGTTTGCCATGTGAAATTCAGGGGCGTGGCGCGGGAGGCGGGAGGGGGCGCAGGGCACGTGGGCAGGGCACGTGACTGGTTATGGGAATATATTCGGTAATAATCCCTCAAATTTTATTTTCTGCTACCACAATCAGCTTTTTAACTGCAATTAGAAATTCTGTAGATAACGATAGATGTTTCTATATTGAATTGGAATTTATCTGTAAATTTCAAAAGAATATAAATTCAGGTCAATTTCCCCATTCTTTGATTCCTAATTCTTATCACTTTTTCTTCTTATCAATTATCAAGTTATACCAGCTTTATAGCCTCTACCAACTACTTTTCACTCTTTATCACTACTATCGTTACTTATTATTGTTGATCATGGACTCTTTTGATTTATTAAATGAATTATCTTCAATTATGCCATCTACTGAAGATTTAGAAATTCAGCAATATGAAGACTTATTCAATGGCGAAGATTTAGATTTCTTAAAAAATGGTAATTTTGAATTACCTGAATTATCATCAATTGAAGAAATTATTAAAAATAATAATGATGATAGTTTATCTTCATTAGATGTTGATGATGAAATTAATTTTGATGTTGATGTTGAATTAGAAAAATTATTAGATCAACAAATTGAAGAATCAGCTAATATTCCTGATTCTGATGATGATGATTCAGAAGAAGAAAAAGAAGAAGAAGAAGAAGAAGAAGAAGAATACGAAGAACCAGAAGAAGATGAAGTTGCTGAAGAAGTTAAGACTATAGCTCCAACTAAATTATCTTATCCACTTGTTACCATTCCTTCTCCAATTACTTTTCCAGAGCAAGAAGAAGAATTTCAAACTGCTTATACAACTTTAAGAAAGAGATCAAGAACTGAATTTGAAAGAGAATCAATTCAAGTTCAACCTCAACAAACTCAATTATCAGTTCCACAACAACAAAATCATCATCATCATCATCATCAACCACAAAACCAAAAACATGTTTTCAATCCTAATAAAAGAGTTAGATACGATGATTGCCACCAACAACATACTAATATTATTGATGATGGTGCTTTAAAAGGTAAAATTCAACCAGCTCCACAAGGAAATCAAATCCATATTTATTCAAATTCAGCAATTCCAAAAGATTCATTACCTACATTTGATGAATTTAGACATTTAAACAATGTCACATTAGATGCATTTTGGATTGAAGATCAAGATCAATCACATGCATGGAAATATGAAACTAATGAACCAGGTACTAAAATTACACCATATACAGCTAGAGTTTATAGATATCCACAAGAAAAAGAACAAGAAAAACAATCAAGAGCAAATCATAAAGTTGCAAGAGAAGGTTTATGTCCTTATTGTACAATTGATTTTACTGGTAAGAGAGATTTTAGACCATATTTTCATGATATTAATAGTTCACAATATGCTTCTCATTTATTAAGAAATCATGGTATTTTTACTACTGGTAATTTTGCTAAAGAACCAATTGTTCATAGAGTTGGTGTTGAAAAGAAAAAGAAGAAAGATTCATCAACTGAATGTGTTCAATGTCCTTATGATAATTGTTTTGCTAATATCAAGATCTTTAATAAAAAAATTGGTTCTGATAAATATGCTACTTATTTTAGACATATTAAGAGATGTCATAGAGAAAGAAAGAACAAAAGACGTTCTTAGGTATTATTTGATTTATTAGAATTTATTTATTTGTTGTATTTTTAGTTTTTGTTTGTACTTTTATTATATTGATACTTAATCTATCATCTTTTGAAATTGAAACTTAAGAGTAATTAATTTAAATTATAAAAAAACAAAGTAGTAAGTACTAATTTAAGTATACAGTTACAGTAATAAAATAATAAATAGTGAAATATAATTCATAAAATAAACTGGGAAAAAATGCATAAATAAAATAAAAGTATTAAAAAAAGATTAGGGAAAAATAAAAATAATAAAGTAAAAATAAAAACAGGTATGAAAAACAATAAACTAACTATTAAGACGAAATGAATATAAAGAAAAATAAAAATAAAAAGTACAAATAATAGAATTAAAATAACGGAAACTCATAAAAAATAAATTCAAATAACGAGTTTAAAAACGGTAGTTAGTAGTTAGTAGTTAATAAATGTAGTAGTAAAAAATAAAAAATAAAGTAAATAAAATAGCAAAACAAAAATATAAAAAATGGTAACCAAAGTGTTGAAATTATAGCATTAATCTAAAAAAGCAAACAAAAAAAAAGCAAATGATAATAATAATAATTTAATCAATATAACCTTCAAAATTATGTCTAAAGTTGGATCTAATTGAATCAGTTGAAGAATTGAAAGGAGTTGAAGAAGAAGAAGCAGAAGCAGAAGCAGAATCTTGATAACCTGAAAGCATACTAGGTTGAATACCAACACGTTTTAAATATTCTAAAGAAACAGTTCTATGTCTTTGTTCAGCTAATCTTCTTTTATTTGATTTTCTTTTAGAAATATCAATAGTTTCAGGAACAAGTTTAGGTTCATTATAATAATCTCTTGATTTAATTTTTTCAGATAATCTTTTTCTAGCAGATCTAACTCTATCTAATTGAATTTCATCACTTGAATCTGTAGTTGTTGTTTCAGCTTGTGATCTTTCAAGTTGTTGTTGTAACTTACGATGATTAGGTTTTTCTCTTGATGATAGTGTTTTCTTAGTCATTTCTAATAATTGAATTTTATTTGATTCTTCTTCTTCTTCATATTGTTGTTGTTGTTTAAGTAAATTCAATCTTAATCTTTCTTTTCTTTTCTGAACTTCAGCTTCTAATAATTCAATCTCATATTGTTCTTTTCTTTTCTGTTGTTCTATAATTGATAATCTTGATTTTCTTTTTTCTTCTAATTCACTTTCAATATCACTTAAATGACTAATCTTCATCCTTGATTTTCTTCTACTTTCTAAATCACTTTCAACATCATTATATCTTGGATTACTAGATGATGATTTAACTGAAGTATAACTATTCTTATCTGATTGCTTCTTACCGGATGATGATGTTCTCTTTCTTCTTAATTTCTCTTTTTGTAAATATAATTTAGTTGATGAAATAGTTTCTTTACTTGAATCAGTTTCTAAACTTTCATGAGATAAATCTGAATACATATTACTTTTCTTCAATCCATATAAACCATTATCTTTCTTTGAAAAAGTAACCAGACCAATTGTTGTTGATCTTTCAGGTCTATTTAATGAATTCATTTTAGTTGTAGATAAAGGAATAATATCATCTTTCATTGAATCAATTGAACTAATAATACTTGAATTTGAACCACCACAACCAACTAAATAATTATTATTAACAACAGATTCAGAACCAATTGAAGTTCTAGTAGCAACATCAGTTGAATGAGAATCAGAACCATTATAAGAAAATAAAGAATTTGTTTTTTCAGATTTTAAAGATTTTTCAGACTTTTCAGGTGATTTAGTTTGATTACGTGGAATTGATCTACCAAATTCAACAACTAAAGAAACTTCATCATCTTCTTTCATTCTTGGAGCATCATAATTATTTTCAGAATAACAACCAATAATACGACAAGTAACAGAATCTTTCATTGATGGATTAACAGAAGCTGATGGTTGATATAAATAATCAGAAGGTCTAGCTCTTGTAGATGGTGTTGATTTTAATGAAACAGAAGGATGAGGAGTTTCAAATAAATTATATTCTTCTAGTATATCTTGTATATCAAATAATTCTTGATTTCTTTGTAAAAATGATTTTTTAGATGGCTCACGTTTAATAACTTCAATATCATCTTCATCTTCATTATATTCACCAAAACCAGAATAAATATCAATAAAATAATCACTAACATCTTCAATTTTTTCATCATCTGATTCAGATTGTAATTGTTCAGTAACTGATCTTCTAAAAGCTGAAGCGGATGGAGATGGATTTTTAGATGATCTTGGAGAAGAAGAAATACGTCTAGATGAATTTGATAATGATGTTGATGCTGCTGGAAATGAATCAAATTCTTCAGTTGGTGGAGGTCTTCTTTTTATTGATAATGAATTCAATCTTTTAACAGTTTGTTGAGATGAAACACGTGATTGAGGAGTAAAAATAACAGTACCAGACATTGATTCTCTAAATTCATCATCAATTTCTTCAATTATTTGAGCATTATAAGAAGAAGGAGTTGCATTTGATGATGAACCAATAACTTCATGAAAGAATGGAGTATTATTATTAGAAACGTTAGATGATGATGAGAAAGGAGATGATGATGAAACAGTAACAGTTGAAGATTTTAAAGCTTTCATAGAACTAAAAGTTGGAGAAGAAACAGAAGAAGGTGAAAATGATTCTTTACTGTTTATATGATTTGAAGATTTACCTGATCTAATACCAGAAGATGATGATTTAGCACCAGTGATTGAATCAAAAGATTGTATAGATTGAAAAGAATCCAAGAACGTAGAAGGTGATTGAGGTGAAGATGTAGTTGAAGAAGAACCATTAGCAGATGATTTCATAGCATTAATTGAATTGTATGAATTTGATGAAGCAGATCCTGAAAGAAAATCAATAATATTAGTTGATGCTTTACTTGAACTAGAAGTAATTGTATTATTAGATTTACCAGAGATAGTTGAACTTGATGAATTAGAAGGTAACATTTTTCTAGCAGCAGATTGAGCAATTAAAACATCAAATGGTAATGGAGGTAATGGAGAAGCAGAACTTTTACCAACTTTGGAATATGAAGAAACAATATCAAATGAAGCATCTTCTTCTTCAATTGTATCAGAAGAAGAATCTTTTAATAAACTGAATGATTTAACAGATGATTGATCAGTTGAAATAGATGGAATTGGAGATAATCTAGAGAAATTATATTTAATTGCACTTGAACGAAGTGAAGAAGGAACAGATGGTTGATACTCAGGATTTAAAGGTGAAACATAATATAAAGCATTTGGATCAATTGGTTTTGGAATTGGTGCTGATATAGTTAATGCAGTTGAATTAGATGATTCAGATGATGTTGATGTTGATGATGATTTAGATGATTTTCTTTGATTTGAACCTGAATTTTTAACTAATTTATTTGTTTTTTGTTTATTTCTTTTTATCAGAAGTAATCTAGCCTTTGGATCAAGTGTAACGGAACCAACAGAAATTGCAGAAGTAACAGGAGCTGGAGGACCAGCAGCTTTAAGAGATATTGATGAGACAGAAGATAATGATGATAATGAAATTGATGTAGGATTAGCTGAAAATGAGGATGAACCTAGTGTTGTTGAAGACATTGATTTGGTTGAAATAGAATTTGGAGCTAAAATAGACAATGCAGATGCAGTTGATGAAGGTGCAGATGGATGTGATAAGGAAATAGGTTTAGAATTATTATTAAACTGTTGATATCGTGGAATAGCTTGATTTATCAAATTTATTTCAGATGAAGGACTTCTTTGTAATTTACATGGTGGAGGGATATCAATGAATTCAATGTTCTGTTCAATTGGTTTATTTTGTTTGAAGTTTTTCTTCATTCTTATATTTTTGTAATCACAAGCCAAATTAGGATCTAAACTAGGAAGTTGAACTTTTGTTCTTTTGTTGATAGGGACTAAAGAATTATGGATTAATTGCATTTCCACTTCGGGAAAATCAACACCATCATCTTCATCAAAGACTTCATCATCACTGTTATAAGGAGTTGTATCTAGAGTTGTAAATGAAACCACTTTCTTTGCAATTGCTCTACCAAATTCACTGAAAGACTTTCTTCTAGTTGTTAATGATTTACCAACATCAGTAAATGATAATCTATTATTTCTCTTATTATTTGTAGATTCAGTTGTCGGATTAATTTCTATACCTAATTCATTAGCTAATGATAATGATTTATCTATTGAAGCTGGTTCTTTTGCAGCTTTCGGAAGTTTAGGAAGTTGTTTGTTTTCAGGAGATACTATAGTTTTAGTTGTTGTTGTTATTGAAGTTTTTGAATCAGATTTTGTTGTTGCTGGTTTTTCATTAAATGTTTCAGATGCTTCAACTTCAGGATTTGGAGAATTAGGAACAGTTGATTCATTACTTTTAATTAATTCAGACAGAGAACCAGACATACTTCTTGTAAAATCACTAATTGATCTCATACTTTTACTACTTAAACCACTAAATGATCTTTCTTTACTTTTTTCACGTTTTGAATTTGTTCTAGTAACAACACCTTCTAATTGATTTTGTCTTTCTTCATATCTTGATAAAATATTTTCTTGAACTTGACTTCTATTTTCAGCATTAGTTGAAGACACTGATCTTGCTCTTGGTTTTAAAGGACGATAAACATAATTTGAAATTGAACCAGTTGAAGAAACACGACTTAAAGGAGGTCTTGAATTAATTGAAATAGTATCATCATCATCTTTATTAATTGGTAATTTATAACTATAATCGAATTCTCCTGAAATCCGTCGTAAGTTCTTTTGAAGTAATTGAACTTTATTATCTTGAAATTTTGGTTCTGGTAATGGAGGATAAACATTAAATATTTGTAATTCATCAGTATTTTCATCATCATTAGATGACACTAATTTGAATGGTATAAAATCAACATGTTGAAGGAGTTTTTGTCCTTTGAATTTACCCATTTTAAAGAGTTGCTTAGTTGTTGTTTTTTAAGAATTGGAATATTGGAATTGCACTTGTTGTTGATGGAAGATTTGGGTGATAATGAACAGATATTGTGAAGAATACTTTTGAAGTTGAAGAAAAAGAAGAGAACTTTCAAAAGAGAGACAAGGGTATGGTAAAGGGGAAAACGATAGTTTTTGGATATTGATGAGTTTTGTAGAAATTAATTGAGTTGATTGAGTTGATTGAGTTGATTGATTGATGATCTAAAATCAGAATCAGATGGGTCTTATTTTGCTGGTTTGTAAATGTTGCTCCAAACAAACAGAACCTTTAATATTGTATGGCAAAACAGTAATAAACTCCATGATTCAGGTGTTACAACATTGAAACCTTGAAGTCAAAGGTACGTCTTCTCTTCATCCTGATGCAAGCTGAAGATGGCTGGTTGTGAAAAATCAACAAATTGCCGAAAATAAAACATGATCTGCGCCGCAGATCCACACAGCGGTCGTGAGGCGTTTTTTGATTTGATTTTTTTTTTTTTTTACTTTTTTCAGAAGATGGAAACCAGCCAATTCAAGACAATGAACGTCAAATCACCCATTAAAGTCACTAGAACTCCTTTATAACGATTTATTATTACTACCGCAGGTTCAAGATGACAATACCTGCAGCTCAAAAAGAAGAAACCGAAACTAAAACTAAAACTAATAATCAAGAGATTAATTATCAAGTTTCAGAATCAATTGAAAAACCTCTATTTGATAAAGATGGTAAAATAATTAAACCTCCTTTACAAAGTAGGTTAGGTAGAGATTCCCCATTTGATTTTGGTCAAAGATATTTGAATGATGAAAGTAAAGTGTTTGAATTTAATGCTTGGGATAATGTTGATTGGGATGATGAACAATTAAATGAATTTAAAGAAAAAATTTCAATTCAAGAAGAAAATAAAGTTAATGAAATTGATTTTAAGAAATTTAATGAAAATCCATCTAAATTTTGGAATAATTTTTATAAGAATAATACAACTAATTTTTTTAAAGATCGTAAATGGTTACAAATTGAATTTCCATCAATTTTTGAATTAACTAAATCTAATGCAAAAGATTCAACAATTTTAGAAATTGGTTGTGGTGTTGGTAATACAATGTTTCCAATTATACAAAGTAATGAAAATGAAAATTTAACAATTCATGGATGTGATTATTCTAAAGTTGCAATTGATTTAATTAAATCAAAAGAAGAATATATAAATCAATCTGAAATTTATAAAGGTAAATGTATTGCATCAGTTTGGGATTTATCAAATTCAAATGGTGATTTACCTGAAAATTTAAAAGAAAATTCAGTTGATATTGCAATCATGGTTTTTGTTTTCAGTGCATTATCACCTAATCAATGGGATCAAGCAATTAAAAATTTATCAAAAGTAATGAAACCAAATGGTACTATATTATTTAGAGATTATGGTAGATATGATTTAGCTCAAGTTAGATTTAAAAAGAATAGATATTTACAAGAAAATTTCTATGTTAGAGGTGATGGTACAAGAGTTTATTTTTTTACTGAAGATGAATTAAGTGATATATTTAATAAACAATTTGATGTTGTTAGAATTGCAAGTGATAAAAGATTATTAGTTAATAGAAAGAAACAATTAAAAATGTATAGATGCTGGATTCAAGCTGTATTTAAATTCAAGGGTATTAAAGAAGAAGAAGTGGTAGAAGAAAGAGATATATAGACTATATAATTTATTTAATTTATGTATTTTTAGATATCATTTTTATAGAAATATGTAAAAATCCATCAAAATATTTCAATAAAAGATATAAATCGATAATTGGTGAATTTAAAGGTAATATAATTCCATGACAAATTGGATAAGCAATAGTATACATTAAATTAGATGGAAATAAATCAGGTATTAAAAGTTGTAATAATTTACCTAATGATAA
Source organism: Ambrosiozyma neoplatypodis (assembly GCA_030567495.1). Classification (NCBI taxonomy): domain Eukaryota; kingdom Fungi; phylum Ascomycota; class Pichiomycetes; order Pichiales; family Pichiaceae; genus Ambrosiozyma; species Ambrosiozyma neoplatypodis. Next base: position 76,238 of record JAJLSG010000221.1, on the reverse strand, counting down.
ATTTCTATTAATTTTATTATCATCACTTAAATCAATTAAATTTGGTTGAATTATTCTATTTAATAAAGGTAAATAAATTTTAATTGGTAAATTTTTTAAAGTTGATATATTTAAAGGTATAATATTTTTAAAAAATGATTCAAATTCATAATGATTATCATTATTATTATTAATTGATTTAAAAAAATTAATTGTTTGATTATTTGAAAAATTTAAAAATTTATTTGATGATCCATTCAAAATAAAGCATGTTTCTTTTAATTGATTAATCCAATATTGCTTTAACATTAAATCAACGATACTTTTCCAATCTTTATTATCATTAACATCATTAATTTCATCTATTGGGATTATATAATCAATTGGATAATCATCATATTTAACAACAACTTTCCAAATTGAATCATTATTTAAATTATTTTTAATATTATCAGTGTTATCTAAGATAGTAATTCCAGAATGTGAATGTAATGATTGATGTTCTATTCCAATTGTAGTTAAATCATAAAGTAAACCAATTGGTAAATTCCATTTTAATGGAACACCATCAACATCAAACCAAATTTTATTAAATTTAATTGAATTTAAATTTATATTTTTTTTAAAATAATTTAAAATTAATGGTAATTCAAAATGTAAATATGAATTTCTATTTATTATTGTATGATATTCTAATTCTAATTCTTCATTTAAATTATTATTATTATTATTGTTTATTAAATTTGAATCTAATTTAAATACAACTGGTATTGAACCTGACCAAATACGTGATACTATATCAGATGATGACATTTATGTTTTGAATTGTTGTTTAATTAGATGGAATAATCAATTGATCATTGAGTAAGTATAATTGCTTAACAGTTCAACTGATTTAATAGATATAAATCAAAAATTGTTATCTTATAAAAAAAATGCATACCGCGACATAAGAAATGTTGTACTTATAGATCACGTGCATGCTCAGCGATTATTGAATTATTATTGGCCAATCTGCTCCAGATCTAAGATTCTGATCTGAAGATCGAATCGGCACCGTATATCAACAACAAATGTATAAAACAAATTTAAACGATAGGAAATATCAAACCAATTGTATTAATTTGAAAATATAAATATAGAGAGTATATATGTAAATAAGTGCAACTATGAAACTTTTTTTTTAATAATTAAGAATAAAATAAAGAAAAAATAAATAAAAAAAAGAAGAAGAAGAACACCTAATTACATAATTTTTTTATGTGTTTTGTGTGTGTGTGTAATATATATAATGAATGATTAAAGAAAGTAAAATCTATAATTTAAATTAAGCAGATAACTTCTTAATAACTTCATCAGTGAAATGACTAGTTGAAGCAGTACCTCTTAAATCACCAGTTCTATTATCTGGACCAGAAGCAATAGTAGATAAAACAGCATTTTCAATCTTATTAGCATAATCATTTAATGACATATGTCTTAACATCATACAAGATGATAGTAATAAAGCAGTTGGATTTGCTAAACCTTTACCAGCAATATCTGGAGCTGAACCATGAACAGCTTCAAAAATTGCAACTTTTTCACCCATATTACCAGATGGTGTTAAACCTAAACCACCAATTAAACCAGATGATAAATCAGACATGATATCACCATATAAATTTGGCATAACCATAACTAATTTTTTATAATCAGATGGATCAGAACATAATTTCAGAGATGTGTTATCTAATAATTCATAAGATAATTTAATATCTGGATATTCTTTACCAACTTCTTTAGCAGTAGCAACGAATAAACCATCAGATAATTTCATAATTGAAGCTTTATGAACAACTAAAACTTCAAGTCTACCAGAAGATTTAGCATATTCAAATGCATATCTAATACATCTTTCAGAAGCTTTTTTAGTAATTAATTTAATTGATTGAACAACACCTGGGACAATTTCATGTTCAATACCAGAATATTCACCTTCAGTATTTTCTCTAATTAAAACAGTATCAACACCATCATAAGGAGTTTTATAACCTTCAACAGATTTACAAGGTCTAACATTAGCATATAAATTAAATGTTCTTCTTAAAGTTAAATTCATAGATTGATGACCTTTACCAATTGGAGTAGCTAAAGGACCTTTTAAAGCAATTGTATTTTTATTAATTGATTCAACAGCAGGTTGAGGTAAAGTTGTTCTACCATTAATTAAAGATGGAGTAACATCAACAGGTTCCCAATCAATTGGAACTTTAGCAGCAGAATAGATTCTTTTAACAGAATCGGCAATTTCAGGACCAATACCATCACCTTCAATTAGAGTGACGGTATAGTTACCATTTGATTTTTTGGTACCAACGTATTGACCAGAGAACTTTGCTGAAGAAGCGTAGTTTCTAACCATTGATAAAGTTGAAGTTGTATTTAATTTTGAAAATTGTCTAAACATTTTGGAAAGAAGTAGGTGAAGTGAACTGAATTGAATTGAATTAAATTAGGAGTAGATAATACTTGAAGAACAGAACCCGGTGATTAGAAGTGTAGAAACCCAAGAATAACCACTTGTAGCAGAAAGACCTCTTCGATCTGAATAAAATCAAAACTCGAAAGCAGCGCTCTCTCTCTTTAAATTCACAGCCCGTGCTCTTCCTCCGTGTCGGGGCTACTATCTAATTCAGCTACCACCTCTGTGTAATACGTTCTTGCTATCTTTCAATCAACAAACTACAAACTACAGTTGAATTCAATATTAGCCCAATCAATCAATTCTCAGTGTTATGTATGTACATGTGTTCACTTAATTGATTGTTCTAAAGCAATTTAATCACTTTTCCCCGGGTTTTCACCCATTCATTCATTTTCATATATATTTTCGATCATTTTCACCCTTAATTTATTTAATTAACTCATCTCCATCAAACCTACTTATAATTGATTTATCTTCTACTTACCAATCAAAATTCATATAACTGTAATTAATTAATTATAATTATCGTGATGTAGATTACTCTAAAACTCTAGCAAAATGAAAATTGAAAGCAAACCTCATCAAAGGTTTTTTTCAACAGTAAGTTATGCTCCCATTTACAACGTTCAATATTGATAGTCTTTAAAACCTATCATTATCGATCCATAGTAAAACTACCATATTAAGCAAAAACATAATTATAATATTAAGGTCATATCATCATCAATTCAAATTGATCACTGATTACTGCGAGTCGAATCCGAATGATCAAAAGTTGAACTCCAAGACCGAGTTCGGGTTAGCAAAATCAAAAAGGTGCGACAGACTGTTTGTTGTGGTGTGTGGGTGTTTATTTAAAGATCTATTTTCAATCGATATATATCAGTTAGTTAAAGTAAATTAAATTAAATTGAAATAAATGTATATAAACATAAGAAAAGAAAAAGAATCAAATATCAAATTAAATAAATAGGCTTTTAAAGCTCTAAAATTAATAATTAATATATAAGCAAATATTAAAAGAAAAAGTAAGAAAAATAAAACAATTGAATTAATTATTTTAAACAATCAACTAAATTAATAGTAAAGTTGAAACAAAAAATTAATAAAGAAATAAATAAATAAAATGTAATTATAATAACAAACAAACGGAAGAATAAAGAAGCAAAGTAAGTTAAGCAACAAAAAGAAAAAAAAAAATTCAATTAATTAGATCAACTAATTAATTAATATGTTAATTTAAACAGAATCAACAACAATATCATAATCATTATAAATCTTAAACCAATAATCAACACCACTACAACCTTCATCATTAATATCATCCTCATCATCATGATCAGTTTGACATTCTTTTTTCAATTTATCACCAATTTCATTCATTGAATTACCTTTAAAACCAACCCATGGTTTTGGTACAGGATAATCTGAAAAATGAATTGATTTAATACTATCATAAACATAATCTGATTCCCATCCATAACCAGTCATTTCTTTATCATTATTGTAATACCAATAAGGTAATTCATTGTCAGGATATAAATCAATTGGATATGAATGATAAATTAAATCTTGTGGATCAGATAAATATGCATGATGATCATTTTTTAAATATTTAAATTCACCTGAATTTAAATGATATGGATTATGTGGTAATATTAAAATAAATGGTTTTGTAATCATTTCATCTTCAATTTCAAATTGATTATTTTTAATAGTTTCTTCTAATTCAATAAATTTATTAAATATATCCATATCAAATTCTGTATCTGTTATATTTGAACATGAATCAATTAAAACATTAAATATAATTTCATTTGGTTCACAAACAAAAAATGAATCACCTAATTGATAAAATTTATCATGTTGAGTTAAATAATCAACTGAATTTTTAATTGATGGTAATTTTGAATATAATTTATTTAAATCAACTGTACCATCTGAATTTAATGATGAATCTAATGTATCATCTAAATATTGATCTCTTAATTTTGGAGTTATTATTGATTCAGGTTTTAATTCATATTCTTCACCAATATCTCTAAAATATGAATAATGAGGTGGTGCATAAATCATTGCATCAGGTAATGAAAAAAATAATTCATCAAAATTATCATAAATTAAACAATCTGAATCAAAATAAATAATTTTTTTATATTCAATTAAATTAAATGCATAAAATTTAGTAAAACCATCTTTCCAACTACCTGAACTATCACCAAAATTTAAAGGATTAACACGATGAACTTTAATATTATATCTATCTTCAGCTTTTGATAACATTCTATTTTCATAAGTTCTACCCCAATCATCTCTTGCTTTTGAAGAAAATAATATAACTATATCAGCTTTAGTTTTACCATTTTCTCTTAATCTTTTAGCATTTAAAATACAAGATTTTAAATAATCCAAATTAGTAGAATAAGTAACATAAGCATAATCAGACCAATTAATTTCTGAATGATCTGTATTTTCTAAAAAATGATCATAAGATCTTGAAATTAATTCATATGGTATTGCTTTAACATCTTTAATATCAGTTGTAATTAAACTATTATGAAAATTTAAAGTTGAACTAATTTGTGAATGTAATTGAGAAATTTGTGATGATAATAATGAAGTTGAAGAATTTGAATTATTATTTGATATTAAATTTGAATTTTCTTTATATTGAAATGCAAATAAAGTAAATATTAAAGTTAATGATAATAAAACACAAATAACAGCTTTTGTAATTGATTTTGGTAAAATTGATATTTTATTTCTTAAATTTATTGTTTTAACATGTACTTGATTTTGATAACGTTTTTTAATTGATCGATGATCATGATAACGATTAGTCATTTTGATTTTGTTTGGTGGGATATATATTTAATTTTTGTAAGAAAAAGAGAGTGACAGATGTGCTTGGGTATATAGTGATAATGAAATAGTCAGACGGATGTTTCAGCTTAAAACATGCCTTTGAATAGGTCAGGGAATATATAGGGAATAGAATATGTCTTGTGTTGTCTGTGTTGATGGAGAATTAATTAATTAATTTATTTTTGATTGTTTTCTTTTCGCTAGCCGCACGCCGCACGCGGGAGGGTTCCGGATTTAATTGCAGCCTTTGCTGTCTACTTTCAGAAGATTATATACACGTACAAGTGTTAAATACAAGCTATATATATACAGTACTGCAATTAATAAAATAAATATACGTATAGGGTATACGTATCCAAAATTTATTCTAGCTAGGTTAATTCTCCAAATTAACGTCACGGACCGCATGGTGGCACGGTGGCTCACTAAAAAACAATAGAACGAAGCACATCTCCCGTAATTTTAGCGCGCTATTGGACGCGTACCGCTAAAATCTTAATTTAACTGGGCAGTCCTCACAACCGAGAAGCCGTACAGCCCGTATGCCTCTCGCGGCTTCAGAATACATGCTTGAATTACAGCTGTCCTCTTTCTCTTCTTCTTCTTCTTGTTTTGGTCATCATGTTCTTATCCTGCTAACGATGAAGGTCTGTGGTTTATACTATCTAGAGTATTGACTAACTATGGCTGATATAACTTCTTTTGAATCCATCTGATTGCTAAATTTCACTTAATTCCATATCTCAACCTGGTGTTATCTTATCCCTTTCAAATTCTTCAAGGTTCTTCATCAGTCATTGCTTACTCTATTTCATTTTCATTAATTTTATCAATTACTTTTATTATTTCATTTGCTAGATGTTCAATAACTGCTATTTTCACTACCTTTCCGATCATATTTATCGAGAAAATCTATTATTACTAAATGTTATTTTGCTGTTGCCTTTATTTAATTATGTTTGAGATCTTGAATAGTAGAAGGAGCCATGAAATAATTCAATTGATATAGGAAATAAGAAAACTAACAAACCATATCTGCTCAATGTTTTGTTATCATTTGTGGTCAGGAGGCAGTTCTTGTGAGCCAAAAATAAATGATCTAGCAATTCATGGTATTTGAGCTCTCTCACTTGTGTACAAAACTTATCATCCAAATGAACCGAATTGCTAGGTATCATATCATTGAAAGCTTCCTGGTTTCCATTAGCCGTAGTAGCATTACTATCAGATTCAAATGCTGGCTCATCTTCTTGCTTAACATCTTTTAAGTCAAGATCAACCAAAACAAAATTCGAATTACACTCGTTGTTATGTTAAAAAAAAAAAAATCAGTATCAATTGAGACGTCTAAAAGGTTCGTACAATCTGAAGATTTGATTCCTTAATTATTTTATTATTATAATTCATATTGGTTACTCTTATGTTTCAACTTCAATTAATGTTCACAACATCCTAAAATGATGATTTCGATGTCTCTCTTATCCTTCTTGAACTTTGGATGTTCTTCAACGTACTTTCTGATTTCTTCAGATTTGATTAAGGAATCAGCTGCTAATATTTGATGTTCGTTTTCAGGTGTATGGAACATTAAAGCACCTTTTCTCTTCTTAGCTTCAGCTAGAATTTAACAGATTTCCTCAGAAATTCTACCATTCTTTTCTTTTCTCTTTTATTTTTACATATGCATTAAGTATTTGTAAAATTCATATTGCTTTAATATATTGCTTAAATTTAATTTGATTATATCAAAACTATATAATATTAAATAAAAGAACTTTTCGACTAATTGTCCGGATATGATCCGCTTCAGCTAAATATGCCCCCAATATGATATATGCGATCGATATGAGATAAGAAGATAAATATTGATACAATTAAGTATAAATTATATATAGTTATCAATTAATCATAAAATTAATATAGAAAATTAAATTAAGGATGTGAAGTTCCGCAAAATATAGAGTTTGTTTAACGGATTAGGTTAATCATATACCTATTTTGGCTATTAACAGGATCTTTAATCGATAACAACATTCATTTGGATTTTCTATTTAAATCACGATAATTCCCACAATGTAATGCTTTATCTTTTCTGTTTCAATTTATTTTATATAAATTAAGTTTTTAAAAATCATTTCAAAAATAAAAGTTTTAGAAATAAAATGGTTAACGTTGGTATTGAAGAAATCAAATCAAATAAATCTTTATCATCTTCTCAATCTCAATCTCATCATGCTTCCACTGATATTGAAAAAGATATTAAAGGAAACGAAAAAGTTGTTTCAGTTACTTCAATAGTTACAAATGATGAAGAAGAAGCTAAAATTAGGGATAAAGCATATGCAATTTTAAAAGGTCATGTTGAAGAACCAATTTCTGAAGAGGATAATGCTAGAGTTTTGAAAAAATTAGATTGGAGATTTATGCCTGCTTTATTTCTTCTTTATGGTTTTAATTACATTGATAAAGCTGCTTTATCATGGGCAGTTATGATGAATTTCAGAGATGATATTGGTTTAGTCGGAAATCAATATAGTTGGGCAAGTAGTATCTTCTATTTTTCATATTTAATTTTTGAAGCTCCAGCTAATTTTATTGTTCATAAATTTGAAGTTTCAAGAATTTTATCAGTTGTTTGTTTATTTTGGGGTGTTTTAATGTTATGTCATTTAGGTGTTTCAAGTTTTGCTGGTATTTGTGTTGTTCGTGTTTTTCTTGGAATGGCAGAAGCTCCAGTTTCAGCTTGTTGTATCACATATGTTGGTAATTGGTATTCAAAAGAAGAACAACAATTTAGATATCTAGTGTTTTCATCTGGTCAAGGTGGTTTATACATTGTTTTTTCATTAATTTCTTATGGTATCTCTTTTGCAGGTGGTGCATTAGAACCTTGGAAATATGTTTATCTAATTTTAGGAATTTGTTCTTTTGCATTAGGAATATTCTTTTATTTTTGTATGCCACCATTACCAAACGATGCTAAATTTTTAAATGAAGAAGAAAAAATTATAGCTACAAAAAGAGTTGCTGATAATATGGCTGGTATTAAAACTATTCAATGGCAAAATTATCAAATTTGGCATGCTATTAAAGATCCAAAAACTTATCTGTTAGGTTTATATGTTTTCTTTTCAATGATTCCAAATGGTGGTTTAACAAATTTTAATTCAATTGTTCTTTCTTCATTTGATTTTTCAACTAGAGAAACTTTATTAGTTAATTTACCATGGAGTTGTTTTTCAAGTGGTCAAATGTGGATATGGGCATTTTTTGGTAGATATAATAAAAATTTAAGAGTTGCTGGATTAATTGTTCCAATGGTTATTGCAATTATTGGTATGGCTATTGTTTATGGAACTGAAGATTCAACAAATGTTAATAAATGGGGTAAAGTTTTTGCATATTGGATGATTAATTCATGTAGTACAACATGGCCATTTATTATGAGTTTAACGGGTCAATTAATTAGTGGACATACTAAACAATCATTTACAAATGCTATGGTTTTAATTCTTTTTGCAGTTGGTGATATAGTTGGACCATTTTGTTTTGATTCAAGTGATGCACCAAAATATTCTAATGCTTTAGCTATTATTATGGGTACATTTGCTGCTTGTATTGTTATTGGTATTTTATTAGGTGTTTATATTTGGTATGAAAATAGAAGAAGGGATAAACTTTATGGTAATCCAAATAAAGATGAATCACTTAAACTTCAAGGTATTATTAATGGTTTAAAAGATCAAACTGATCTTGAAAATCGTGAATTTCGTTTTGTTTATTAAATTAATTGGGTTTTCTTTTGTATAATTGTAACTTTGGATGCTACCGAAGATTTAAAAGCTCTTTGGTGGCATCTAGAGCTACTCCTATATATGTATCATAAAGGTCATAAATTTATCATTAATAAGTAGTAATATATATAAATGGATCACAAAAAAGAAGTATGTCCGAATGAAGCCAAAAATATCCGGAAATAACACACAATGAAAAGATAGGTAGAAAAGAACTGAAAGAATTCCATAAGATAACAATATTAATGAACATAAACATAAAAATAAAAACAAAACATGCTTTTTTTTTCTAATACAACAATAACCAACCCTTAAGGCATTTAACCAAAAAATGAATCAACTCTTGTTCCAATTGATGATTTTGTATTCTTTAAAACTTTCCCATAATCAGTAGTCTCATCATCTTCAATCATACTCTCATCGCCATCACTTGAATGATCTCTATGTGTTGTGATATGATTAAATCTTGTATTTTTTCTTTGAATTCTTAATAAATCTTTACTTGAACCTTGAATAATTATACCACCATTACCAACTGGACTACGAGGTATACGACCACGTAAATCACTAAGAGAAATTGAATCAGTTAAACCACCATCAGTATCATCAGTTTCATGATCAATATCACCAGCATATCCATCATCTGTAGTCTCATAATAATCATCTTTATCCTTATCCTTATCATTTTCTTCTTCTGAAGAAGTATCTAAAGCAGAACCAACAGATTGTTTAATTTCTTCCATAGCTTGATCCAAATCATCTAAATATTTAGAATCATCAAATTTAGAATCTTTTTTAGAAATCAATTCAGGATCCATATTTAAAATTTTAATTAATTTTTCTTTCTTTTCATTAATTTTTTTTAATTGATTTGTTGAATAAGAATTATTTGATTTTAAAATTTCAATTTTTTCTAATTTTTTTAAAGTTTTTAATTTCATTCCTGATAATGTTTTATAATTATCTTTTGATGTATCATTATTACCATTATTTTTCTTTGAATTCATTTTACTACCGTTTTTCTTTAATGCAGAACCAAAACCGCCTTTACCACCACACATTTGAATACGTAAATGTAAATTCACATAAGAAGAAGACTGATTTTCATTAGTTGTATTATTTAATATATCTAAAAGTGTTTGATGTTTTAATATAGAAGAACCATCTGTAGTTGCTATAATTGATCTATTTGCTAGTTTTTCAGGTAATTTTGATTTTAGAGCATTATTCAACTCATCGGTTGATAAATTAGCATCAATGATATTTAATTGGAAGTTTTCTAGACCTGGAATCGTACTTAAGTAGACTTGAACCATATTCGATTGTAAATTGTTTGAATAACAAATTTAAAGTGTAAACGAAAGAAAGAACAAGTAAATTCATTTGATTTGATTTGATTTAGAGATGACCTTTAAAGAAAGCGAAATTTCAATTTCAATTTCAATTTGTTATCAGTTGATTACTTCCTTTTAGACCTTTATTTCAAACAACTATTAGAGCACTATGGTATTCAACGTTGGGTTAGTTATACTGTCAGATACTTGCTTCAAAGACAAATCTCAGGATAAAACAACAGCAACTTTAACCGAATTCATTGATTCAATCAACATCGAATTGGATTCAGATTCAAAATATCAAATTATAAAGAAATCAATTATTCCAGATAAAATTGATGAAATTCAAAATATCATAAGTTCATGGACAAAAACAGATGAATTGAATTTAATTTTAACATGTGGTGGTACAGGATTCACAATTAATGATGTTACACCTGAAGCAATTAAACCATTAATTGAAAAAGAAGCACCTGGTATAGTTCATTGTATGTTATCTGAATCATTAAAAAAAACACCATTTGCAATTATGTCAAGACCTGTTGCTGGTATTAGAAATAGATCCTTGATTATTACATTACCTGGTTCACCAAGAGGTTCAAAAGAAAATTTAAATGCTGTTATTAAAACTTTACCTCATGCTTTATTACAAATTGGTAATAAAGATGCTAGAGCTTTACATAAAAAATTAAATAGAACATTAAATGATACATTACCAAATACTTCAATTGAAAGTCATGATCATGAACATCATCATCATCATCATCATCATGAAGAAAAAAGAGATAAAGTTACTGGTAGAATAGGATGTGGAATTTCAAGACATAATCTAATCTCAAATGATTTAAATGCTCCAGTTACTCAAAGAGCAAGAGAATCACCATTTCCAATTATATCAATTGATAAAGCATTTGAATTAATTTCTGACAATACTCCAAGTTCAGAAATAGTTGAAATTTCTATTGATGATCCTTATTTTACTGGATGTTTTATAGCTGAAGATATTTATTCTCCATTAAATCATCCAAATTTTAGAGCTAGTATAGTAGATGGATATGCAGTTATAAGTTCAGATGGACCAGGCATATATCCTATTGTTTCAATTTCCCATGCTTCATCATTAAATAAAGAATCACAATTACAATCAAAGTGTATTTCAAGAGTTACTACAGGTGCACCTGTTCCAATTGGTGCAGATGCAGTTGTTATGGTTGAAGAAACAGAATTAATTAAATTAACTGAAGATGGATTAGAAGAAAAAGAAGTGAAAATATTAGCTAAAGATGTTTTACCAAATGAAAATATTAGAGAAATTGGATCTGATTTAAAAAAAGGTGAATTGATTTTGAAAAAAGGTAGTAAAATTACACAAAATGGAGGTGAAGTTGGATTATTAGCTAGTGTTGGTATTAGAACAGTTAAAGTTTATAAGAAACCATTATTAGGAGTTTTATCAACTGGAGATGAATTAAAAAATTTGAATAATAGAGATGAATTAAGATATGGTGAAATTTATGATAGTAATAGACCAACTTTAATTTCATGTATTGAAAATACAGGATATCAATGTAAAGATTTAGGTATTGCTACAGATAAAAAGAATGAATTAAGTAACTATTTAATTAAAGCATTTGAAGATGATGATGTTGATTATTTAATTACAACTGGAGGAGTTTCAATGGGTGAATTAGATTTATTAAAACCAACTATTGAAAGAATACTAGGTGGTGAAATCCATTTTGGTAGAGTTAAAATGAAACCAGGAAAGCCAACTACATTTGCTACTTTAGAATTTAAAGGAAAGACTAAAATTATATTTGCTTTACCAGGTAATCCAGCATCAGCCACTGTTTGTTATCATTTGTTTGTTTTACCATCATTATTAAAATATCAAGGTGCTCCAATAACAAATAAAAAAGACATATTACCTTCATTACCTAAACTAAGAGTGAAATTAAGTGGAGGAGATTATAAATTAGATCCAAAAAGACCAGAATATCAACGTGTTTCAATTTATCAAAATGATAGATTTGAACTAGTAGCTGAATCTACTGGGTTCCAAAGAAGCAGTAGGATTGGGTCTTTCAGAGGTGCTAATGGGCTTGTCTGCTTGCCTGCCAGCTGTGATGTAGGCGGGATCAAGACCCTGAAGCCAGGAGAGTCTGTTGATGCCATTCTAATAGGGCAATTGTCTAGTTTTTTGTAGTTTTACTAGTTTTGTAAGAAATAAAAAATTTGATCGAGCGCTTCAACTTTTTGATAATCAACAGAGTAGTCTGAGTAGGTCTTTAGTTTTCTTGTGACAACTTGGTCATTATACCTCTATTCGTCTTTGCTATACCTCAAGAATACTGCTGAATCACTCTCTTTCATAATGAGTGGCGAAGAACTGCAACCAATGACCGATAGTCTGTTTAACGTATGTTTATCTCCTCCTATTTAACGTGTTTTATGATATTTTTTAATTTGCAACAATTGTTCATTTTAAACCAAATGGCAAATACTAACATATATTCTATATTTATTTGATCACAGAGTACTATACGGACAATGAAAACAATGAAATCAACTGATTTAAAAGCTGTTTGTAGGGCTTTAGAATTGGCTCGTAATGGTAGAAAAGATGATTTACAAGAACGAATAGATCAATTTTTCACAAATGCAAAACAACAAGATAATCAACCTAAATTACATGCTATTAGAGAAATAATATCACTAGTTAAAAGAGGTAATTCTGCTCCAAGTTATACCTCTGTTTTAGCCAGTTTTAAACAGAAATTTGCAAGTCATGAAAGAAGAAGAAAACAAACCATGCAAAGGGGTGGTGATTCTGGTATGTCAATTTACTTTAAAAAATCTGTGTTTTATAAAGTTAAAAGAAAGGTTTTCATGAATGGTACCGATAATCCAACTTTAGCTAGAAAATCTCCTGATGGTACTTTAAGTTGTAGAGTTAATTTCTCTTTAACTGATGATGAAATTCAATTATTAAATAAAAATGATAGAATGAAATTATATATATTTTCTGGTAGAGTTGAAGTTCCAAAGATGTCTGCTGAACAATATGTTGAATTTACAACAACTCCAATTAGAATAGATTGTAATACAAAAGAAATTTCTTCAACTAGTTTTAAAGGTATCAAGAATATTCCTGGTTCAGCAAAACCTGCTGATATTACTGCTCATATTCATAAAGACAAAAAGAGAAATTATATTGATGTTAAGTATGCATATTCAGAAGATGATTATTTATTTTATTTTTATATTGTTGAAGTTGTTCCAATTAGTGAATTAGAAGATTCAATTATAGCTCGTCCTCATATTTCAAAAGAAGAAACAATCAAATTATTTAAAAAATTAGGTTCAGAAGATGGACTGGAAACCTCAAAAGAAATTATCTCTTTAAAATGTCCTTGTTCTTTTACAAGAATGGTTCATCCTTGTAGGTCAACTAAATGTGGTCATATTCAATGTGTTGATACTTATTCATTTTTAAATTTACAAAGTAAAACTCCAACTTGGTTATGCCCTCATTGTTCTAAATTTGTGAAACTCAAACATTTAGCTATTGATGATTATTTTACTGAAATTTTACAACAAACTGATGAAGATCTTGAACAAGTTCAAATTGATGAAAATGGTAATTGGACTCCTGTTATTGAAACTGCTGAAGATAAAATTAATAAAAAATCTAAACAAGATGATTATCCAGTTAAACAAGAAGATAACAATGCTATACCTCCAAGTGATCCAAATGAAATCATTTCTTTATTATCTGATGAAGAAGAAGACCATGCTGTTAATACTAGACGCCCTCATAGACGTTATTCAAGTACTGCTGTTGCTTCTGTATTATCTGATGACTCTCTTTCTTCTTTACCAGCCAGAGAAGGTAATCTTTCTACTGCAACACCACCACCTCCTCCAATTACCGGTACTGAAGAACATCCTGAAATTATAGAACTTTCTGATCTTGATGATGATGATGATTTAGTTCCTCTTCAACCAGTTACTGTTCCTACTCCTGTTCCTGTTGCTAGTTCAGCAGCTATAACAAGACCAATTTCAACTGAAAAACAACAACAACAACAACAACAACAACAACAACAACAACAACAACATCCACCTCCACCACAAGAAAAATTACCTTTACCAATATCTCCAAATGAACAAGAGTCTTCTAATCATGTTAATTTATTAAGTTCTCAAAGTCAAGATGAAGATGATGATGTTCCATTACCTCTTCGTTCAAGAATATCTAGTGCTTCTTCACTTCCTAGAAAAAGTGTTTCTCCTCAATCTGTTAATTCACATATAGCTAATCCTAGATCACCTCCTTTGCCTAGACGTTCTTCTGCTGAATTTCCAACTGGTTCAAGTAGAACTGTTTCTCAAACTGATTTGCCTGATAATGATAGAAATAAAACTAGAAGGGTTTCTAATAATTCTGTTCCATTACAATCAACTTTACCTAATAGAAATTCAATTTCTCCAAGTAATATTGCAGAATTGCATAATAATAATAATAATAACTTGGTTGATCAGGTTCATGCTCATCTTCAACCAAATAGTTTAAACCCATTACAACTACAACTGCAACAACAACAACTGCGACAACAACAACAACAGCAACAGAAACAACAATTCATTTCTTCTCATAGGGATATAAATTCTCAACTGATATCTCTGGCTCAGCAACGGCGTATTCCTCAAGTTGTTTTTCAACCTCAATTAGGTAATGCTAATAATATCGTTCAACCACAACTTAATGTTATGGGAGCTTCTTCTTCATTTCCTTCTGGAATTAATCATCAACAACAACAACAACAACAACAACAGTTTTATCCTTCAACTGGTACTTTCAATAATATGGGACAAGCAACTCAAGTTCAACAAGGAAATTTAAATTCAGGTACTCAAAATGAAAAAATCAATCCTGCTATTCTAGAAAAATCAATTAGTGAAAATTTTGTTGGTTTTATTAAATTAGCTCAATTGTATCATCAATATGCAATTAATGATATTAGAACTTCTAGTACTTTAAATAGTAAATTAGATAAATATAAACCATTGAGTAATTCAAATCCTGTCTATCAACAATTTACTGGTATTTTAGAAAGAGAAGATGTTTTCGTTCATGCTAATATACGTTCATTTTTTGATGAAATCTTTATGGCTAAACTTGCTTTAACATCAGCTGTAATTAGAAGAGAAGTTTGGTTTACTGAAATTGCTCAAGGTTCTTTAAAATTAAAATATCAATTAGTTAGTCAAAACAATAAAACTGCTGCAATCCAAGAATTTTTAAATACTATTAAAATTCAAATTTTTTATTTTGGTACCTTACATTTAGTTCTTTTATCTATTGAACAACAGTTATATGAAGTTCGTCAACAGGTTAAACAAAATCCTGGTTTTTCTGTTGTTAGTAAATTATTTAATGATGTTTTTAATAATGCTGTTAAAAGTGTTGAAAGTCAAGCTCCTGGTGGTAAATTAACCCATTTACATATTTTAGCTTTTACTAATATTTATGAAAGGTTGTTTTCTCTGGGTATTAGATTAGCTTTTAATCTTCCTAATACTAATAGTGAAATTCTTCAACAATTGAAAGGTAAGATTTGTGAAATTGATATTCTTAAATTAATTTCTGAAGTTGAAAGTTTATTACCTCCATTACCTGAACAGCAACAGCAACAGCAACCTCAACAACCTCCACAACATCAACAACCTCAACAACCTCCACAACATCAACAACATCAACAACATCAACAACATCAACAACCTCAACGACAACATCTTACTTCAGTTCATCCTTCATTAAATGATGTTGTTAATTCACGTTCTTCTCATCAAGTTGTTAGTCCTGTTATTCAACAGGGAAGTACTCAAAATGTTCAAATTTCAATCCAAAATGGTCCAGTTTCTTCTAAAGTTTATACGAATGGTCAAACAAATGGTACAACTACAGTTTTACAAAATCCATCTTCACAAGTTCAACAACAACCACGACAATCTATTATTGGTAAACATATTCCGATTGAAAAATCTGATATTGAAAGTGTTACTTTGAAATCTATTTTGTATGATTCAAATTTGGATAAATATAGAAGATATACTAATAGTAGAACCAATGTTTCCGAATCACCTGTTCAAACTGCTACTTCAAGTCTCTTCCAACCTTCAAATCCAGTATCTCAATCAGGTTCTAGTAATGGTCAAGTTCAAACTAATGGAAATTCTAATACTTCTGTTCAATTTGGTGCTGTTGCTTCGAATTTTCAAGTTAATACTAATGTTTTAAATAATACTAAATCTATTGAATCTGAAGCTAGATTAAGAAAAGAAAGAGAGGAAACTCAAAAGAAAGCTGAATTAAAAGCTAGACAAGATGCTGAAAAGAAAGCTAAAGAAGCTGCTGAAAAGAAAGCTGAAGAAGCTGCTAAATTAAAGGCTAGGCAAGAAGCTGAACTAAGAGCTAGGCAAGAAGCTGCTGAAAAGAAAACTGAAGAAGCTGCTAAATTAAAGGCTAGGCAAGAAGCTGAACTAAGAGCTAGGCAAGATGCTGAATTGAAAGTTAGACAAGATGCTGAAAAGAAAGCTAAAGAAACTGCTGAATTACTGGCAAAACAGATTGTTGAAAAGAAAGCTAGAGAACATGCTGAAGAAGCTAAAAGAATTGAAGAATTAAGAAGAAGAGAACAAGAAGTTAGATTAAAGGCAGCTGAAATTAAAAGAAAAGCAGAAGATGCTAGAAGAAGAGAAGAAGAAGCTAGAAAAAGAGAAGCAGAAGTTAGAAAGCAACAACAAGAAGCTAGACAGAAGGAGGAAGCTAGAAGGTTAGAAGAGGAGAAACAAAGAAAATTAAGAGAAGCTGAAACTGCTAAAAGACGTCAAGAAGAAGAAGAAAAAAAATTAAAAGAAATTGAAGAAACTCAAAAGAGGATTAGAGAAGAAAAGGAAAGAAAAGCTAGAGAAGCTGAAATTATGAAGAGACAACAAATGGAAGCTGAAAAGAGATTTAGGCATCAAGAAGAACTTAAAAAGCTACAGCAAGAAAAAGAAAAGAGATTAAGAGAAATTGAACTTTCAAAGAGACGTCAAATGGAGACTGAAAAGAAATTAAGAGAAGCTGAAGAAGTTAAAAAGCAACATGAAGAGAAAGAAAGAAGAGCTAGAGAAGTTGAAATAGCTGCAAGAGCTCGTGCAAAAGAAGTTGAGATGTTAGCTAAACGTCGTGTTGAAGAAGTTCAAAGAAGAGCATTGGAAGAAACACGTAGATTAAAAGAACAAGTTGATACAGGTGAATTAGAAAGAAAGAAGAAAGAAGAAGAAAATAAACTGAAATCACAACAATTAGAAAATAGAAGATTATTAGAACTTCAGTATCACAATAACTTAAGAGAAGAGAAAAATAAGGCCGAAGAAGAAAGACAAAAGAGATTTAATTTAGAAAAACAAATGAGACAACAACAGCAATTAAAAAAACAATCTAAATTGGAAGAAGCTGAGATTGATGCTAGAAATAAAGAAACTGAAAATAAGAAAAAGAGAGAAGAAGAATTGCTTAAAAGGAAAAAAGAACAAGAAGCTAGAAAAAGACAACAAGAATTTGAACTTGAAAAGAAAGCTGAGTTTGAATCTAGAAAGAAAGCATTAAATGAAGAACAATCTAAATCTGCTGAAGGTGCTCAATGGAATGATTTAGCTAAGAAATTAGAAACTACTGCTAAATCTAATACTGAATCTCCTGTTGTTAAGTCAGTTTCTTTACCTCAAGGCTTTTTAAGAAGTGTTTTTGGTAAATCTTCAATTAACAAAGCTACTTTTAATTCTACAAGTCCTCCAAAAGATGGAACAGAAGAGTCTTCTTCTTCTCCTCCTCCCCCACCTCCACCTCCATCACCACCACCACCATCACCACCAGCTACTGCTCCTCCTGTCTCCACTCTAACTGCTTCTATATTTACTAAAGCTTTACAATCTAATCCATTTTTTAGGCAAACTCCATCAGCTCCAACCACTGCTACCACTGCTACTACTTCTGTTTCAAATCCTCCTTCAACATCTTCTGTTCCGGCTTCCGCCCCAGCTTCATCATCAACTAAAATAAATTCTCCTAATTCTAGTTCTTCAGCTGATAAAGAACAAAGTGGCACTCCTCCAGATGCTGAAGTTATAGATTTAACTTCTGATTCTGAAAATGAATTTTAAACTATTCTCTCTATATTTTCATTTACCAGTTTTTTTTTTTTATTTTCAAACATTTTAATATTTATCTTTTATATGTTTTGATTACTCCATTATATTTTTACAGCTATTGATTTTCATTAGTTTTAGTTTTATTTCTAGTTCTTTTGTACATTATTCTTAATATTTTATTTTTACTTTTATTTTTATTTTTGTTTTTGTTTTTTTTGTTTTTTTTGTATTTTTTCTTTACATTTTCATAATGTAATACTTTGCTTTCAATCAAATTTATAATTTATTATTGTTATTAATAGTTACACAAGTATACATAAAGTAAAGGAAAGAGAGATAATCTAGATAATCTATTTAATAAAAGGAATTCCAATTGGAGTTGATTTTTTATAATTAATATAATCATCACCAAAGAATTGAATTAATTTAAATTCTTCATATCTAATTCTACCACTAAAGAATTTAAACAAGATACCAGAAAATAAAATAGAAGAAATTGGATTTAATAGCATTAATTGAGTTCCAACAGCCCAATAAAAAAATCCAGCATAAGAAGGATGTCTTGAAATTGAATAAATTCCAGAAGTAACTAAAACATGATTTGATTTTTTATCATTTGCAATAATATGAGAAAATGATTCACCTGCTGTAATCATTGCCCATGATCTTAAAGCTTGTCCAATTAAAATTAAAATAAAACCAAATAATTTAATTGAAATTAAAATTTTAGAATGACTTATTTTAAATTTTGGAGCAAGAAATAATTCAATCAAAGTTTCAGCTAATGCAATAGTATGACAAATTAAATATTCTGAACCATTTGAAAAAATTAAAAATGAATCTTTTGATAGTTTTGAAATTTGATAAATTGAAGTAATATAAAATTCTAAAAAATGAAAAATTGATAATGCAATAATATAAATTAAAATTGGTGTGAATGTCAAATAGGGTATCATAGCAATAGAGCTACCAATCATTGCACCTAATATCAAAGAAGTTAAAGCTATTTGATTAGATGGATTCTCATTTATAAATTTAAGTAATGTATTTTTGTCTGCTGTATTTAAAAAAATTGATTTGGTCATTTTGTTTTTTAAATTAATTTATGAAAAAAGAACAGTTGAATAGATTTATTTATGTAATTTAGGAGGTTTAATAAAAATCAATATGTGATGGATCACTTGGAGGTTTATATAGTATTTCTATATGAAACTTTTCAGCTAGGTTTCAAATTAAAATAAAGATTCATTTTGTTAGAAAAATAGATACGAACAGCAAATTGCCGGATTTGGATCCTTCAATGTGGTGCGGCTTGTCCCGGATTGGCGACGCGACGATTGACGCCTAGCTTGCGTCGCCAGTTTTGTTACCGCTGGAGTTTAAATTTATTAAGGGGTATTTTAACGGATCCGGAATTTTGACGGAGCGAAGCCTCCTTTTTACGCCCCATACCCACTTTGATGCAACTTTTTGTTTGTACGGCTATATAGCCCATATCTTAAAATTAACACTGAGCCGTAAAACTTGAGCTGTGTAGAGTGTACGTAGCTCAAAAAATTAAATTAATACATCATATATATATATGTATATACAATACATGTTTATATTAAATTAAATGGAGCAAGGCTTGCTTACTTACTTGAAGCCTTACAAATTGAAAGTTATCCAAAATCTATATAGTAATGAGTACTAATGATCATATCATGATGCTAACTGCACTTCTTTAAAGGCATTCAGTATCCAACGGGGTTTATATATAAACCAATAAACTTTAGGATATAAGCCTATACGTTAACTACACTTAATACTGACTGAATTGATTGCTTTTGTTTCATTAAGTGAATATCATCAATGATACCGGAATCGTTCAATTATCATAATTAATCAACTAACACAAAAATTACACAATTACTTAGGGCATTAAAATGTGAAATTAATGCTTTAACTGGTATAGATAACTGTATTTATTTTAATCCTGTTATATCACACGGGAAGCCAGACTGATGTAATCATGAGTTATACAAATTTAATCCAAGTAATTTAAAATCATAAATTATTCAATTGAACCATCAATTATTGTGAAATTTGCACGTTTCTTAATTAAAGATAAAATTTTAATACAGCTAGGTTATAGGAACAAAACATCCAATCAAGTAAATATTATTTGATCATTTGAACACCGACTCAGACGGTTTACTGTTAATACCTTTCAAATGATAATCGGCTACTCAAGGAAATTGAAGGGGATCGATACACGTTTTTGAAGTCATTTCCAAGACGTACTTGAGCGATGACTCAAGTACATTAATTGTACATATACATGTACATAATTAAAACGTTAACTGATTGGATATAAGAAATATGATTCTATTTGATATTTTAATTTAATCATGCATGTTTAATTAACGAAGTTAATAAATTATAGATGCCTTTAGAGAGGAAGGTAAGGCGAAATCTGGGGTACACATCCTATACCGAATTACATGTAGTTTAGTTTAAGATAATACCTTTTGAAATGATTAATTTGATAAATATACACCAGTTAATTTAAATTGAATTGATAAATTCAATAAACTGATGCCTTATCAAACTCCAATTAACATTTCAAAAACTATCTACATGTAAATATGAAGACTGCATGGCCGGAAATACTATAATTATAACTTGTATGAAGGTATTTTGAATTCTACATCGATCAACCTTGCAATTAATTGTATGAAGTTATATAAGTTATATATATATACCACTAAACTGGTTAAGGCATTAATTAAAAATTAATTAGAATGATGATATCATCGTTGGTCGCTTCTGTGTTCGGCAAATGGAGCCCGTGAATCTTCGTTAATTAAATTATAAGTTATATAGATCTGGTATTATTATTATTAAGGTCCAGGGTCCAAAAGGATGAGATGACTCAGATGAGTCTGTGTCTGTGTCTGTCTCAGTTTATCGATCAGTCTGAAGACAGTGAAGTTGTAATAATAATAAGCCATTCTAAACTTATAGCTACAGACTAGCTATACGTACAGTGAACATGTGTACATATATACCAGATATCGAATTAATTGAAAATTTCCTCTAACTTCGATCCAAACTTCTAATCTGATCGAACAATTCGGTGTTTTGCCTAAAAGGTAGATAAATTAAATTCTGCCAGGTTTTGAGGGGACAGGCTTTCGGCATATTTTCCAGATTGGTACTTTTCACTTTTCACACACAATTGTGCACTTCATATTTTGAACTGATATATATGTAAATTAAGTCGAATTAATGCTTCAATTTGTTACAATTAATATACCATACATCCTAATATGACTTAGATATGGGGAACTCATGTAATATCATTTGAAGTTGAACTCGATCGCTTGAAAGAATTCGATTCGAAAATTAAGAAATCGGTGACCCCAAAGAACTGAGCCTATATACGTACGATATATTTTACTGATACCAGACAATTGAGTTAACTTGACTAAGTAGAGACAGTTATCTAGTTGCTGTCTTTAAGACTTCAAAACTCCAAAATTACAAGTCATCTATACATGCATGTAGCTCAGTTACAACTTACAACTTACAACTTACAACTTACAATACATGTAATTCAATTAAGGGACCAAGGGAGCTTTAAAATTAAAATACCAAGCTATATTATACGTATGAATAAACAGAGTCAGCGTTAACCGTCAATAAGCATATATATGATCGATATTTACTATGATCGAGCTATATATAGTCTGATATGTTCATATTTATAATTGATAATTGATAGCTAGAGATATATATGATATAATTGGTTTTTTTAATTTTTTGAATTATATTAAGGAATTTAAGGTACATGGAGCGGGTATAGCAAAGCCGCGATGACTTTCCCGACCGGAAATAAAGATATATGCGCCGCTGCGGCAGGGGTCAGAATTGAACTTGCATTTGCATCAGTGTAAATTGATGTAATTGGCCAAAACTTCAAAAGAACAATTTAATTAATTATATATACCAATTTTATTAGATTTGGGCTGGTAAATCGATCGAAACGTATACTTCATGCTATATGGTATACATGTATATGAACAATTGAGTTAATTGTAAAAATGAACTTCACGCGTCTATAAAAAGAGATGGATTCGCCCTCAAATCCTTTCTATAGAAAGTCTCTCAACTCTTTTTCTTCTGAAACTCTTCTTCATTCATATAATCATTAATTACTTCAAAGTCCTATATAGATTTCTATAGTATGGTTGACTATTCACTACATCAATTCACTAGACGTCCAAGCTTTTCTTTCTCCGACTCTCAAGACTCTCAACGTAGCTTATCAAACTTCAGGTCTTCTGATAGTTATCCCATGATCTTTTCATCTTTACCTAGAACTATAAGTGAAGAACTACACACATCCTTGTTAACTATAGATCCAAACTTAGCTGAACTTGATAGATTGCCAACTCCTGATACTTTGTATGGTTCAGAAGAAGGTTCAGATTATTCCCCGTCTCCGAACCCGAACTGGTCTGAAACTCCTATTGCAATTGGTGTCCAAGTTAACAATAATAATACTGCTAATAATGATAATAATGTTTTGGAATCTCCTTTAGAAGCTTACCAAAAACCTAACTTTGGTAATTATACTACTATGAATTCAACTACCAATAACGATTTACCTACATCTACTATTTCTAGTCCACAATATTCTAATTCTAATTCTAATCCAACTCAACTTTATATAAATCCAAACTTTTCAAATTTAACTTTAACTCCAACTCCAACTGCTATGCCATCTCCTTTTCCAAATTTACTAGAGCCTCATTTATCAAATGAAAGTTTAATTTTCCAAGATCAATCTAATCATTCGTTACCAGCGTCTTCACAACAACAACAACAACAACAACAACCCAAACAACAACAAAAGAAAACTTCTAGAAAACTTATGTCTGACTCTTCTAAATCCAAATTTAAACCTAAATCATCCAAAAAGCCTTTAAAGAAAACATTTCAATGTTCAATTTGCAACAAAATATTAACACGTAATGATTCATTGAAAAATCATATATCATCAGTTCATCAAAAGTTAAAACCTTTTAAATGTCCAGAACCTGGTTGTAATAAAAAAAGATATTCAACTCCATCAGATTTAACACGTCATAGAAGAGAAGCTCATATTAATCGTGATAAAAAATATTTTCTTTGTGGTGGTATTGATTCAAATGGTAATAGATTCGGTTGTGGTAAGAAATTTTACAGAGCATGCCAAATGAAAACCCATTGGGAATGTAAAAGGTCTAAAAAGAAATGTTCACTTCCTCATGATTTTCATTATGATCCACAATTAGTTAAAGTTGATCTTACTGAACAAGAACATTAATTAACATTATTATGATCAAGTTTTAGATGATTGTTGTACGTTTTTTTTCTTCGGTTTTCGGTATTTACTTTATTTATTTTTGAAATTATTATTATTATTATGGTTATCACCAGCTTTCACAGACGATTTCCAGTTGCTTTTTTTCTTCTTATTTTTAATGTATTCATGAGTTTTCCTTTGCTTTTACTTCTGCTTTAATTTACTCCACAATTACAATTACAGTTACAATTTGTTATCTTCCCTAGTAATGATCACCTATTTTAAAGATCATTCATTGTTTTCTTTTAGTCTTTTGTTTGAACTATAACTATCTATAGGTTTTTTCCTTTTTAGTTACTTTTCAAACTACTTATACTTATATGAATTAGTTAGTGAGCTACATGTTATTTTATTTCTTTAATTTTTGATTCTTAAGTTTTTCTTTTTTATTTTTCTTTCTTCTGTTTGTTCAATATATAGCTTTAATCGCTGGATCTTTTATTGTTTTTGATCTTTTTATATATATATTCTTTATTATTATTATATTTCACTATGTACTTTTTGATAAAATTTAAATAAAAATAAAATTGAAATTGAAATAAATAAATTGTAATACTAAATACATAAAAAACTAGTAATTATGGAGTTCGGATAACAACAAACAGAACAGATTCAAAAAACTGTAATCTATAGATATTCAAACAAACAATTTTGAAAGTATCAGTAATCCAATAAAAGCAACATAAAAAAAAGACATTGTATAATAAAATAAAATGAAGTTAAACTATAGTATTACTGTAAAGCAACAACAAGTAAAGACCCAACTAAAATAAAAGATAAAGCAACTGGTAATAATTTACAGCATCAGCTGTTGAAGTCGAAGAACTTGAAGTACATAATAGATGAGGTTGATACTATGCCAAAGGCAAAATTAGTTTCATATTTATACCCTTAAACTTGTCATATAGAAGCAGCTAAATTTGATGAACCTGCTTCATCATGTTCAAGAGAAGAAACTAATTCAGACCCCAAGACAGAAACTTAAAATCCTAGAAAGACAGGTAGCATTACAATCAAATGTAGTTGTAACAGCATTACCAGAAGTATTAACGGTTATAGCAACAACAACTAATTAATTCACAATTCTTGAGAAATTTTTGAATAGTTTGAACTTGATCAAATTAAGCTAGAATTTGAAAACAATGAAGTTTAAGATGTGATTTGTTCATATTTATTTGTAATTAAAAAATTAAAACAGTTGGAGAACTAGAGTATCACTTGCAAAAACTCTTTGTAGTTCAATGATAATCAAACATATAGTCGAAAAGAACTGAAAGTATTTGAATTATAATTGTGAATCTATCAATAGCATAAAAGGGCTTATTGATATAGTGTTATGGTTTACAACCTTACTTTTATAAGGAAAAACAGAGAAATGAAATGAAAACTTTAATCAATTTGATTATTTTCATTTGATCCGAATTGGAGTTTTATAATCGGATATTGTACTGATTTGATCTCATTACCAGCTACATGTAGATTCATATTAGAATGCACCGGCCATCATTAATCGACAATCAATCAATGGTATATACCATATACATACAGTATTATACTATAGACATTACTACAGCTTAATTGAATCAGAAGTAAATTTAGATTAAAGTAAATAAATGTTGTATTATAAAAAGTTTTTAAAAACTGATAAAACGAACAGAAAAGAGAAGGAAATAAATAAAGAAAATTAAGAAAAATTAGAGTAGCAACAAGTAAAATGAAATACTATGCAGTTATAATATCAATATGAAGCGAACTATAAAATAAAACAGGAATTAAAGTAAAAGAAAAAGAGTTTATAATGATTTTGTGAAAAAATATTTTTGGTAAAAGGGGTATGCAGCGTATAAGCTATATGAAATGTTAATTTTGTTGAATAATTTTAAACTTATAATAAAACAGCAGCTAATAAAGAACCAGCTAAACCTAAACCTAAAGCTGGTTTGAAATCAGCAGCACCAGCGGTTGAAGCTGAAGCTGAAGCAGATGCAGAACCGGAAGCAGAAGCAGAAGCAGTCTTGGTGTGGGTAACATAAGCAGTTGATTTAGAAGCAGAACCTGAACCAGAAGCAGAGGCACCAGAAGCAGAGTCAGAAGCTGAAGCGGATTCAGAACCAGAAGCAGAAGCTGATTCAGAACCAGAAGCAGAAGAAGATTCGGAACCTGAGGAAGATGAACCACTGACAGTGTTGGTAACAGTAGCAGTCTTGGTTGAACCTTCAGAAGAGGATTCAGATGCAGTAGTTGTGTTGGTAACAGTGGTACCTTTACCAGTTGATGAAGTTTCAGTTGAAGAAGATTTAGTTGAAGAAGATTTAGTTGAAGTGGACGATTCAGTTGATGAACTTGATGATTCAGATTCACTTGAAGAAGCAGCAGAACTTGAAGCAGTAGCGGTTGCAGTAGCAGTGGCAGTAGCAGTTTCAGTTGAATCATCAGCAGCAGCTGCAGTAGCAGTATCACCAACAACAACAGTGACAACATCATCATCGTCATCGTAAGCTAAAGTGGAAGTTTCAGCTAAAGCTAAAGTTGATAATAAAGCGATTGTGACGAATTGAGTTAACTTCATGTTTGATAAGTGTATAAGTATAAGATATGGAATATATGAGGAAGGGAAAGAAGAAGAGGGAGAAAGAGAAAGGGGAAGCAATTGAAGGAGTGGTTTAGGTGGGAAACAGTTTCAATTTATAGTAAATCGAATTCCAATTAAATTAATTCATTTCATTTCATAATTTCAAAAATGTGGTAAACAACTGACAACAACAACGCGTGTTTTGTGACCCGCGGCTCAGCGTGTTTTGATTTTGTTCGATATGATCGCGTGGGGTTTGTTTTGATTTGGGAAGGTGAAGCGTGCCTGATCTCGTTTCTTCTCTGTATATATACTTATAAATTCATTAATATTGCTTCATACTTATACTGTTTTTTCACATAGATATCAACTTCATAACTTCACAACTCAGAGAGTGTATCCTGTGGTATCCTTATAATTATGAAATCCGTAGAACCTTTTGGAAGCATGCTAAACCAAAGTAAACAGACTAAAATCTCCATTTCCCTTTTTGTCGCCGTATTTTGCCCTTTTCGAGTGACTGGACAGAGCCCACTTACGTAAGCAGGCACAAAATCCGCGAGATCTACTTTTCGATCGCTTAAAAAATTATATACATATTTTATTTTATTATATAGACGTACGTTAATTGTGATTTTCCCGGCCGTCTCTTATAATTGTTTGATTTTTATATTTAATTTTATGATTAAAGATATCAATTATAATTAAGTGAAAATATATACAAAATTATCTTATAATTGCAATTTAAGGTATCATATATATGGCCTATAGCTACATGTATATACAGCTTCCAGGAAATATAGAAATTATATAAGGAACAAAAAAAAAACAAAGCGATCGAATAATTCGAATTATAACCGAATAACCGCGATATCGAAAAAATAGTTTCCTGATTGATCGCGCAGATTCGCGCTGCGCAGTGCAAAAAAAGTATATAAGGAGGGTAACTTGCAACAAATACTCTGTCGTGGCCTTCTTCTGGCAATTTAACTTTACTTTAAAGGGTTTTCTAAAGAATCTAAAGGTTCATTACAAAATCAGGTAAATGGGTTTCCTAATTTTGATTTTACTGAATTATACTGTATATCCTCATTCAATACTGTAACATGGCTACGATAATAATTAAGTTGACAGCATATATGGTACCTTTAATTCTTATATAGGTTCAAAATTAGTTAGAGAAATCAAATCTATCGATAATTAATTAAACTCTTTTAACCTTCCAATCAATTGACTGAATAGAGATCTAAATTGTAATTAATAGTTAGAATACCTTAAAATTATTACGATATTATTATAGCTATGTCTTATAAAACTCTAGCTTGATTGCACTTAATTGCAGCTATAGGTTTATAACTTAAGAGGAAGATAACGATTGTCAATAATTACTATTAAAGTTTAAATATTTTGATAATAGATTGAAATTATATATATTTATAAAGATGAGTGATCAATAATGCAAAGTAAAGAGACAACGAAAAGAACGAGTAATATACAAAATGAAAAAGAAAATTAAAATGCTAAAATAAGAGAAAACCAAAAGGAAATGCAAGGAAAAATGAAAATGAAAAACGAAACGAGATTGAAGTTTTAAAAAACCCCAATTAAGGAACAAGAGAAACTTTTTTTTGAAAAAAATATTAAAAAGGTCTAAAATGTGTACCATTAAATTGATAATAGCACCAGAACAAAATAAAAATCAAATGAGTAGATGTGATAAAAGCAGTAAAGAATTAATAGGATGTTGGAGAAATTATTTCTCTAAAGTAATAATAAAGCAACTAAAGAACCAACTAAACTTAAACCAGTTATATGACAAGGAACACCTTGAATTTGATTACCACCATTAACTGAAGTTGCAGAAATAGTAGTAGCTTCAATTGAACTTGAGCCTGAAGTACCTTTTTTAGCATTTGTAGCAGTAACAGCGGTTGCAGAAGCATCTGAACCAGTTTCAGTAATATCATCTGAATCAGAAGCAGAGGCAATAACAGATTCACCACTAACTAGAGTTGCAATAGTAGTAACTGAACCATCTGTTAAAGTTGAAATAGTAGAGATAATAGCAGCAGAAGCACCTGAAGTAGTTGCAACAGAATTATCAGAAGCAGTGGCATAAGCTAAAGCCCATGATTCAGTAGAAGCAGCACCTAAAGGTCCTAAATTTTCAGAAGCAGCAGCATATGTAGATTCACCACTTGCTTCAGCTTCAGTTTCAGTTTCAGTTTCAGTTGATTCGGATTCAGAAATAGAGACAGCCTTTGTAGCAGTAGAAGCAGCGTTGGCAGCAGAAGTTGAAGTACCAATTAAAGTTGAAATAGTTGAAACTTCATCACCAGTTAAAGTAGAAATAGTTGAAACAACAGCAGCAGTTTCTTCAGAACCAGCAACAGAAGCAGAAATAGCTGTTTCAGTTTCTTCAGATTCTGATTCAGCAAGTGAAGCAACAGTGGCAGTTTTAACAGATAAACTAGTAGCAGTTCCAGTGACTGCTGCACCAGAACTTTCTTCATCACCTGTATCAGCAAATGAATCAGCAGTAGAAGTAGCTTCAGAGTTAGCAGTAGATTCAGAATCAGCAACGGTACCCCAATATGCTACAGTAGTAGCTTGTCTTTTCTTAATTTGAAAAGCTGGAAGTTGTCTGTAAATTGTAGAACCTTCTTCATCTGTGTAAATTTTAATGATACCATCTGGGGATAATTGAGTAAATCCATTAGTTGATGTAACAGTTTGAATTAAAATTGTAAATAAAATAGATTTTGAAAATTGCATTTTGTATTATGTGATTTAAATTGGTTGAAAATTATATATGAATTAATTATAGTTAATTTATGTCTTTGTATTAAATTGTATAAGTTAAGACTTGTGAATTAATGTATGATAAATACCAAGATATAATTCTGATCTATTTCTTGGAAAAGGGTTGGAAATCAAGGTTTATTTATACCAAGTTGTATAAGTTGAAGTTGTTGAAGTGAATCCTTATGAAAACAAACAAACGTTTGAAATATCTTCAAAAGCCAGCCAACTCAAAAGAGAAAGCCATTAAACTAACAACAGCCACTAAACTAGCCATTAAATGTGTTGAAGTGAAGCAAAAAGATGTTTACTTCTTAACTGTTTAGGTAAGTGAACCACTTGATTTGGTCAGATCAAGCGCTAAAACAAAAATTGGCTGGTTTATACGCTTAACAGTATTACGTAAGACACACGTTAAAGGTCAACTCCTAGTAGTTAATCGTTTAAGTGTTTATGTTTTCATTTCATGATTTTTCTAGCTAGAGTTCTTGTAAGTTGTAAGCTCAATATTATGGGATGCTATTGGTCAAAGAGTTAAGAAAGGCCTGGTGATAAAATTAATTAAACTTCTCTAGTACTACTAATGCTCTTTCTCCCGGGAGTCAGTTACTTTCCAGAAAACTAGTAGTAATTTGTACTGAATTCATAATATACAGTTCAATATCCTCCTTTTATTATCACATATTTACTTAAACATGGATTCGTTGATTGAGATAAATTAAGACCATCCGGCCTACTGAGTCCTGATCTGCTTTGAAAATTGTTGCAACGTTGGTATATATAGCTTTAATTTTCTGGGATCATACAAAAGTGATTAAAGTTATGGGAAATGAAGAAGCATTATATTGATTCAGGAAGATCAAAACATATATATTCATGACTAATCAAGATGAGACTATAGTTGATTTGAGTTTTAAATGATAATTATAAATCATATAAAATAATACTAACATTTATTATTTATTTTGATCGGTTAATCTCTATATATTGATATATTTTTTGTAGTGATTATATTAATTGGGTATCATTGAATCAATAAAACGTATGTACTTTAATCGAATTATAAATGAAAGAAATCGAGGAATTGAATTGAATTACACCCATTTTTCTGATTTAATGGACTCGTTTCGTCTCTTTTGAACTTTTTTCAGAAGGTTCGTTTTTCGAGGCTTTTTGAAATTCAACATTTGATCTGTAATCCACTCCCAGACTCCCAGACTCATACTACACCAATCACTCCATCGATTATCAATTAATTTGTTCATATCAATTTGTATAAATGCTTGCATAGATGGAATATACAGCTATGCACTGATAGACCTGCAATCAAACTAATGATAACAAAATATCCAGTTGCTAATTTTAACTATATCCGAAAGGGATATAACCACTGCTCAGTACACATGGTACTCACTATACAATTAATCAATTTGTTTGTTGACTTCTCAAATTAAGATAATCTTAAAATAACTTAATTGCATATTCAAGACTGGATTGTGTAAGATTGAATTGGATTAGCTCCTCTTACCGTTTAATTGTATGTTATAACTTAACTTCACCATTACCCCTAGTTCATCATTCTAAGTTGATTTCTCAAAGGTTAAATATCAAGAATATATCCTGAATTGAATTACAATTCAGTTATCATCAATCCCTTTACTGAGCTTACCCAGATTATTCAATTCCCTAATCGAGGCTTTCTGACTTACCTAATTAGAGAGTCAAAACCACGTTGTTTCTTCCATCAACTATACTTTATCGTCAATAACCCGATGCTCCTCCCTATTTTTGTTCTTTTTCAACTTACAGGCAAGACCGGGGGTTATATGAATTCATGAGCTTCCTATTTTTGAATTTTGTATAAAAGGTAACACTATTCCAGTTATATTGGAATTAATTGAACACTAGGCTTCTATCTCTGTTTCTTTCTTTTACATTAATTCAACTTGTGTACACTTTATCAAAAAGTTAACTTATTACTTCAATTATAAAATGTTCATCAAAGAGTCGTTCACTTATACTATACTTACAAGTCTTTTAATTGGGACTGCTTCAGCTTTACCTCTTACTACAGTCACTGATTGGATTCTTTATACAACAACAATTCCTTGTTCAACACCCACTGTAACAGTTCCAGCTCCAGAGCCTACTACAACAATTCCCACTTCAACTATTGCTCCTCCACTTTTATATGCTTATGATAATTATCCCTATGGATATTTACAATTTGACGTTCCTATTGATTATGCTCCTTTTGAAGTTGAAGCATTTGGAACCAATTTCACTTTTGATAATGAATTAGATTTAGTGGGTTATGATGGCTATAATGAATCAGTTGGTACTTTCGTTACAACAAATTCAGATTCTCAAGAAGTCACTTTCATTTATAATGAGGATGCTAATGATTCAATCCAAACAGTTGAAGTTGTTTTAGGTTATTCATTACCTGAAGAAACAACAACTTATGATGCAGAGTTCACACTATATCCAAGTAATACAGGATCTTATGCAGCAAGCATCAACATTCCTTATTCTACAGTTCCAACTTCTACTCCTCCTCCATCAGCGGCCATTAGTGGTGCTATTTCTGGATCTGGTAGCACTCCAACAATTACAGACGCTTTAATTACTATAACAATCGCCCCTGAACCTAATCAAGTTTTATCTGTTGTTAGCTATGAAGCTCTTTCTGTTGGTGATGTTTCATTTGTGTCAGAAAGTATTTTTTTCGAAGGTGTTGCCAATTCAACAACTACATTACTTTGTAGTGATGATTGGGATATTTCATTTTATGATAATGGATTATTTACTGTTGTTTTGAATTTAACATCTACTTATAGTGCAGTTAATTTCTTTGCCTTAGCAACTAATGATTGTGAATCAGAATATGCTGCTAGTTTTACAGCTAGTTATTATTATTACAGTACAGTTTCTAAATACGTTGCTACTCAAATTTATGCAGATCAGAAGAGATTTGATCCCACAATTGTACTTAGTGGTATAGTCTTTGATTCAAACCTGAGTGACCTTGGTGTTAGTATCCATAATACCTTAGGTTTAGATTAATAAGCTGCTACTAACAGATGTTGTTTGAATTTGAACTTGAATAGTTTGAGTCTTTTTTAACTTAATTTTTGCTGTTCATCTCTGTTACATATATATCTCTCCTTGATTCCTACTTGATTTTCATTTACTTTCAATTCTTTCGTATACATGTTTTTAACTTTCCTTAAATAGCTTTCCTTGATACCTTTAATTTAATTTATAATCCAGTTAATATAAACCCAAATTATCGGAA
The DNA here is from genome assembly GCA_030567495.1 of Ambrosiozyma neoplatypodis. Classification (NCBI taxonomy): domain Eukaryota; kingdom Fungi; phylum Ascomycota; class Pichiomycetes; order Pichiales; family Pichiaceae; genus Ambrosiozyma; species Ambrosiozyma neoplatypodis. The sequence continues at coordinate 43,533 of JAJLSG010000221.1, read as the reverse complement.
CTTGTATACGTATCATGATGAGACATCACGTGCACTTTCCTTTTCTGGACTGAGATTCCGATGTTCTAAAAACAAAAAAAACGAGAAATCGTTTTAACAATTAACTTGTAGCTAGGATAAGAAATAACCAACTTGATCTCGTACACTTCCCACAATTAGATAAACTGAATTTCAGTCATAAAACTTACTCTTCACAAATTGAATTGATATATCAACAATGTTCAAGCAGCAGGACTTGAACCCAATTTTCAAACAACCTCAATCACTTTTCTATAGCTCTCAATCTGCCCAACACTCAATACCACCTCCAGCTCCAGCTCCATCTAGTGCTGGTTTAAACAATCAGATAAATCAAAGACCTCCATCTGCTGGATCATATGGCATTCAATCATCAAATACTTACAATAATTGGAGTTATGGAAATTCAAGTTATCAAAATCATGACCCTCCTTTAACTTTAACTAATTATTATAAATTTACAAGTGTAAACAAAATCAATGCCTATTTTTATCAAATTCAAGATAATCAAAATAACGAAAACGGTACACAATCGATCAACTCTACAAGTGCATCAGCTGGTAGCTTAACCACTTCAGCTTCTGGAACTTCAAATTCAGATGAAAAACCTTCTCCTTCACAACAAATTCATTCATATGATATATTAATTAAAGATAAACTGATTAAAGATTATAACATCAAAGATGTCATGTCATTTGTTGCTAAAAAAGAAATTTGTGTTTTCCAAATTGAAATCAAATCAATTTCGGATTCTCAACAAGAAATTCCTACAAGTAATTCTAATTCTGATGTTGGTTTCAATCAACTGAAAGATGCAATCGATAATATAATAATAGAGAACAAAATGAATTTGAAACTTGTTTCTGCTTCAAAATTTGATGCTGATTCTGTTTTTAAACAAACAGTACATACACAACAGCAAGTTCCAGCTGGATTACAAAAAAGGCCAATTAATATTATTTATTTAAGTTTTTTAAGAGCTGTTAAAAAATATCTGTCTATGAGATTAACAAATACACATGAATTAGATGAACAGTCTCTAGTTGAAGTTTTACCTTTCGGTTCACAAATGATAAGTTCAGGTATTTTAAATGTTGGTAATAAAAAGATTAAAAAAATTTCAAGTTATTCAGTTATTAAAACAAGCCCTTCATTAAATCTTCGAAATGAGTTAATGATTAGTATAACATTAGCTAAATATCCAGTATTTTATAAATTATCTCAAGTTGCTAATATAATTCAAGATAGAAAAGATTTTTCAATTTATTTGGTTCCATCTGGTGTTCGTTGTATGCCATTTAAAGGTACTATTACTGATTCATTAACTAATGAAAATCCAAAGAATTATGAAAGTCTGATTGCTTTATTACAAGAACATTTGAATATTAGATTATCAAATACTACAAAATGGATCAAATTAATACCTAATTTGAATCATATGAATGGGCTAACACCTACAATTTCTAAATATTTAGAAGTTATTGCTAGTACAAATTCTAAATATATAGTATGGCCACTTGATCTTTGTTTTGTTCAATTTGCTGTTAATTCAAATGATATTTTAAATCCTCAAATTAGTAATTCAATTAAAAAAGAAGAAGAAAAATTTGAAATTTCTGATCCATTTTCATTAATTTTTGATTTTATTGATGCTGATGAAAAATTTGAAAAAGAACAAGAAGAATTAAAAATTAAAGAAAAAATTCAAGCTGAAGAAGCTGCTGCTGCTGCTGCTAATAGACAATCATCACCTTCTTATATGCTTCCAACTGCTATGTCTCCGAATGTTATAATACCCAGTCCTGGAACTCTGAATAGCTCATTAAAAGATTGGGTTACTGGTGATATGTTAACTCAAGGAATTAATTCGATAGATACTCAAATGCTGAATCCTACCCCATCTGAAAGTAATGTATTTAATTTACCTAATATTAAAGAAGAAAAAAATGAACAAGATGGCCACCTTAATGATCCAAATAATATTCAATCAATAATAAACAATACTCTCTTATCTAGTTTACCTGAATCAACAATTATTGATACAAAAACTTCCATACGTCATTCTTCTGAAGAATCAGAAACAGGAGAATCTGCAGCTGGTGCAGTTGTTGATGGTGATTGGGATGAGTTATTTGGTGATATGGATGATGATGATGATGAAGAAGATGAAAATGAAGAACAAGAAAAAGAAAAAGATGAAATTAATAATGAAGAACCTGAAGTTGAAGAGCAGGAACAAGAACAACCTCAACAACAAGAACAATTACAACTACAGTCACAAGATTTAGAAGTCACTAAACCTGAAATATCAAAAGAAGAAGTGGAAGAAAAATCAACACAATCAACAACACCCACTTCACCCAATGTTGAATTACAACCTCATATTCCACAAACAAATCCATTTTATGAAGATCCAGGTGCTCCATCTCCAGTAACTTTTCAAATATTTGCTTCTCCGTCTCCCGATATTGATGAAACTAAAGGATGTAAATCAGCTACTACAAATTCTCCAGATCATTCAAATAGTTCAATTGGCCCTTCCGGTTCAAATAGTGCTTCATTAACAACACCCAAAGATAGAAGAAAATCAATATTTGCTCCATTAAATTTTAATCCTTTAATTGAAAAAGATATAGATAGTAAATATTCAACAGGTGGTAAATTTTTTGTTAAAGGTAGTGCTGGAAATGGTAATAGCAGTGTAAATTCTTCAACTGATAATCCATTAAATAAAGCACAACCACCAAGTGCAAGTTCTGTTTCATTTATTGATTCAATCACTGAATCTGGCCCAACTGCTATAATTGGTTTAACTACTCCAACATTTTTAAGAAAAAGAACTTTTGAAGAGGCAATTGCCGATGACGATGATGATGATTTAATTTCAGATAGTGAAGAAGAGGAAGATGATGATCTTGGCGGTGAAGGTGATGACGAAGATGAAGATGAAGATGACGATGAAGAAGAAGCAAATGAAATCGATGATAATGATGAGGATGATGAAGATGAAACTAATTCTAATCAGGCTAATGATAATCTTGGACTTACAAAGAAAGTTGGTCCTCCTGCTTTTAATATTAGAAATAACATAGATTTATTCAGTACCCCAGGTGCTTTAAATGTTGTCTCTCCAGCTACAGGAATGTCTTCTCCTATGCCAATTAATACTCCTGTATTACCTGTTACAAGCATTAATTCAAATGAAATTCAAAATTGGTTATTTTGGATTTTAAGAGGTCCTTCTTTAAGTACAATTCCATTTAAATTTTTAGTTGATGGTCATCCTACAATTCTTAAAAAAAATTTAACATCCCTTGTTCCTATTTTACAAGAATTGATACTTTATTCTAATTTTGAAGAATCTACATATGGTGATAATATAAATACATTGAATGAGTTCAGGGAACTCCCAATGATGGTTGGTAATGATTTTGAATGTGTTTTAAATAGAGTTTTTCCAGGGGTTCATAGATTAAATCTTTGCTCGTTATTAGAGCCAATTAAAGAACCAGAGCCTACTAAACCATTTGATTGTTTATTTGCTTCTTCTTCTGCCTCTTCAACTTCATCAGGTGCTACAACAGGCAACTCAGGCAAATCTAGATTGGAAATGAGTTCTAAAGGAAGAACATACAGCTCTAATTTATTCAAAGAATTTGATGATCCAAGTTTTGCTACAACATCTCCACTATTTAATATCAATTCAAACCCACCAGATAATGATTATGGTACTAGCCAGAATAAACGTAATTCAACTATTCATATATCACCAAGTAAAGAGAAGAAGACTAATAGGGATGCTTTAAATAATATTTCATCTAATTCATTATTCAAAATACCCACTACAACAATTAATTCTAAAAGATTGAATGAATCATTAAAGATATCTCAAACTGCTTTACCATTTTGGAGATATTTAGATTTGGAACCATTAGATGATGTTAAGAATTTCAGAATTTTATTTATTATTCCTAAATCATATGAATATTTGAAACAAAAAGCTGTTACATTTATGGAACAATTAATGGTGAATTATGATACCTGTAAATTAGGTAAAATTGAATTTGCTAATGACGATGGATTGATAGAAGTTGATATTTCAAATTTTGATAAATATTGGGATAATGTTAAAATCATTTTAAATAAAATAGTTCCAAAAATTCAAGATCAAGATAATGAAACTCCAATATTATTATTATTTGCTTCTCCATTTGATGATTTAAATACTATTTTAGAAATGAGTTCAGTTGGTGATTATTTCAATACAAAATTAAATGTTAAAACTGTTCAAGAAATCGCATCAGTTGAGAACGATAAAAGAAAAACGAAGAAGAAGAAAAGTACTGTTCAAAATAAACAATTTTTAAATATTTCTATTTTTTATAAGGCTATTTCTGTTGATAAGCTCTTTCCAAGAAAAGGTGATATTTCAATTTTAACTAATGAACAAATTACTAGATTATCAATGAATCTTTACAATCTTTGCCCTTCTGAAAAATCTTCTTCACCAAATATAGCATTGAAAGATAGAGCCCCAATTGTTACTGTTTCTAAAGATTTACCTAGAAGAATTTTTTTCATGTTAACTAGACAACCTATTGCTAAGAATTTAATTAACGATGAACTTTTTTTGCATGTTTGTTATGAAAGATCAATAGATAAAAAATGGTGTGTTGCAAGCTGGACAAATCAATATGGATCTATTAATTTTACTAAAAGTTGGTATGTTGGTGATGATAAAACTTCTAAGAATTTTGAAGAGGTTTCTAATGAAATTATGGAAGTTACTTTACAATATGTTTTAGCTCATAATGGTAAATCTTACGTTATTTTAACTAGACTAACAAATGTTATTCCAGATGATGAATTAACTGAATGGAAAAGATTATCAATGAAGAATAATAAACTGACTTTAATTGTTTTAACTGTTGAAATTGAATCATCAACTTTGGTATTATCAAATAAAATTAAGAAAGTTATGAGAAATAGAAAAGATGATATGAAAGATTTTTATTCTGTTAAATATACAGTTGGTTCAACAAATTCACATAATACTCCTAACAATGTGTTCAATAATCATGGATCAGTTAATATGAGTAATCAACCTAGATTCGATCCAAGCCCTGAAGTTAATATTCAGACTCCTTCATATGATTTAATAACATCACCTAATGATCCAATTTCAGGTGGTACTCCAGATTCAGCTGATTCTCAATTCAATTTTTCTTTACCAAATATAATTGATATTTCAAAAGAATGTTATGGTATTATCTTTCAAGTAGCTCAACCTTTATCCAATCAACCAATTAGAATTCCATTACGTACTGGTTTTTTGATTAATGCAATGAATAAAAATAAGATTTTGGAAGTTAATTTATTAAGTTGCCAATCTGGAGTTAATTCAAATGAATGGTTAAAAAAATTATTACATCAATTCAAAAATTTAAGTGTTTTAAGTGAATATTATTATGATAATAGCAGGTCAGACGTGAATGAAGAAGAGTCAGATGTTGAACTTGATATGGGGTATGAAGATGATGAAGAATTTGATGAAGATGAAGATGATGAATTAAGAAGAGATAAGAATATTCAATTTGGTTACTTCAATGAATCTGGAGATGAAATTCAAGAGGTTGATGATGGCAGTTATGGTAACGTTATTCCATTTCATATTTTAGCAGTGAGAAAACTATTAGATAGTCTCATTCATATCAAGGTTGAATAAATAGCTAAATGATTTTGTTTGTTTTTTTACTTTTATTTCTAATTTTACTTTACTATATGTATTTTATTTCTTTTCAATTTGGTGTACAGCATTTTTTTATTTTATTTTCATAATAGGGATACAAAAATTAATTAGGATTTATATTAACTTATAATACACAGTACTTGTAGTAGAAACAAATAAAACTAATAAAATCAAAACAAAGAAGCTCAAAGAAAAGAATAAGAAAAGTAAAAGTAAAAACAAAAAAAAAACATAAATAGGGTATCAAATAATTAAACCTTGATTCAATCAACGTTAGACATTTTCAATTTAAATATAGTTAGTAAATTAAGATCAGATTTGAAAGCAGTATCAATTTTTCTCAAAAAATTAAACACGTTAGCTTTAGTAGTATTTTTATGATAAGTATCTAATGTATCCCAATTATAATCCATCCAAGTTGAGATTTGGAAATTTATTAAAAATTTGAATTTTTTCAATTGAATATCTTCAACATCTGATTTCAAAATCAATTTAAAATATTCTGTTGGAATTGAATTACTATCCTGAATATCCCAAAATTTAGAAGTAAAAGCTCTATCACCAGTTAAATTAGTTAATAATTGACTTGAAACAGGTAATAATAAATCAATTTGAGTCATAAAGATATCATCATCTGTTGAACAATGATACATTTCTAATAAATCATAATAATTATAGTCTTGCATTTTTTTAGCCATTCCAACAACTAATCTACCAAGACCAGTTTGATTATCACTAATTAATAAATATCTATTATGTAAGAAAATCATAGCTTTTCTGATTGGTATAGTAGGCATACATAAAGTAGTTGGATCATTTTTTGATTCATCAATTGTTGTATTCAAAGGGAAACAATCTTTAACTAATTGTTTATCATTTTCTAAATTTGGAACAGAATTATCAAAATCTTCAATTTTATTCATAACAATATCTAAAAAGTATTCTAATGATTTTGCACTTGAATATCTAAAGAAACTTCTGTAATTATTATGAAACATTGTATTATCAGCCATCTCCTTAATAATATCAGCATTTAATTTCTTCACTTCTATTTGAGCTTCAAGATTTGTGAATTCCCAATCATAAAATCTAAGAATTAGATGAACCAATTTTGAATAAACATCAACATTTAATCTATATAAGTCTTGATCACGTAAATGTGTACATTTGAAATACCATTTTATAACATTCCAAGGATTGATTTTAGCATTTAATAAAGGCTTACCACCAAAAAAATCTTCTTCATCAAATAAGCCATCACTATTATTAGCTAACATGCCTATATCAATCTTATCTTTACTATCTTCGTCATTTAAATAAGAATCATCATTGTGTTTCACCTTCGTTCTCTTCTTTCTAGAGCTACCATCAATATAATCGTCATCGTCTGAATCATCAGAATCATCATCATCTGAATCATCTGAATCATCACTATCAGATTTACTACCACCACTGCTAACATAAACTGGAGGACTTGAAGGCTTTGAAGGCAATGCATGTGGTCTACCTCTTGTAACACCTGTATAAGAAATATTAATAAATTTGAAGATATCATCAAAAACTTCATTTAAAGTTTTAACTTCTTCATCAGCTAGAGATTTATTTTGACTTGATTTTCTTAATGTTTTATCCAACAAATCATTTAAATAAGTAAAACTTTGTAAATTTAAAGAAACTAAAGAGTATTCACCATTATCATTTAATTTTGATTCCATATCAGCACAATTATAAGGAGAAATCATCAATAAATTAAATAAAAGTTTAATCATTGTAGAAACAGGATAATCTAAAAATTCTTTACTTGACATAATACCAAGTTGTAAATGGTGTAATAACTTATTAATTGAAGCAAATTTCAGTAGTTTAGAATGATGATTTTGTTCATTTTGATGAAACTGATGTATTTCCTTTTGCCTTTGTTTTGCTAGGTCTTTCTTAACAGTATCTCGTTGGCTCTTTCTTGAACTTGGAGATAAGTTCATAATAGTTGGTTGTCTCATTTTCTTTGGAGTTCTTGGGCTACCCCCTCCTATAGTTCCCAAAGAGCTAATTGCAGCCATTATTTGAGATCAGATATATGATTATACCAGTAAATATAGGAAAACAGCAGGTTAGAAGGAGAAGAAGAAACTGGTGAAGTTTTCGACTACGCGTTTTGATTTTGATTAAAGGGCAACAGAGTTCAAAGAGGTTATGGTGTTTTGATGGGAGATAACAGGCAATGAACAGAGTGGTATGCAGTAGGTGGTACTCTTCGTTGCAGCAGGACCTGAAGAAGGCAAACTCAAGGTCTTTGAAGCTCAAAATACGGTGTATTCCAACTCAAGAACAGCAAGAATCACAACCATCACAATCATCACAGGACACTAATAAAGTGTACACAAAATATTCAGATCAACAGGTTTCTGATCTTATTACAAACTTCATTGGTAAAGGAGAAGAAGAAACCCACAAAAGTATTATAAGAACTACCCATGTTTACGATAAGTTAGCTAAACAACTTTCCAATGATCCAGAAAATACTATACTTCCTTTTAAAAATATCAAATTAACTGATCCAAACCCATATCAAATGAAATGTTTAGTTGATAATGACCCTGATTCAAGATTATCAGTTACTAAAATAATACCCAGTATTTGGTGTGAATTGAAAAAAATTTATAGATTATATCAAGGTAAACTTGAAGAGCCAACCAATCAGAGTATGATAAGAGGTAAGATTCAACATCTGGATTTTGAATTAAGTACTCATCCAATTGAAGAATATGTGTTAAAAGATGATGAAAATAATGATGTTGTTTATCAATTGGATAAAAATAAGCCTATTTTGGATCCGATTCCAATCTTTCCAAAACCTCAAGAATCTGAAGAAATTAATAAATCTATTGAATCAACACAATTATCTGAAGAAGAAGAAGTTAAAGTAATTGAACAAGTTGAACATGTTGAACAAGCTGATCAGCAACCAGAAATACCTCAACCTCCTCATTGGTTTGAAGATCAAATAGAAGTTGGAATTCTGAAAAATACAACAACCTCTGAATCAAAATTTAAAGGAGATGAAGATGGTATCATTCAAACAAGTCCAACTCAAGTTATATCACAAGATCCTGAATTAATAGTTCAACAAACTGAACCTCATTTCTCGGAAATTCCTAAAGAAATTAGATTAGAAGAAAAAGAAAAAATGTTATATGTATCAAGTATATTAAAATGGTCAGATCAAGAATGTCTTAATTCAGATTTTGAAAAATTATCAAGATCATGGACTAGAAATATATTAAGATTAACAGATTTATTAAAATTTGGTGAATGTAGAGAAATTTTAGTTTTTGGAATTTATAATATGGAGAAAAAAAAATTAGTTGAAAATTTAAAAGATATTGAATTACCTTTAGATAAATCAAAATATTTAACTATAAGTGGTATTATTGATCATTTAACTATTGAAAGTGAATTATCAACTTCAGAAGAATTTAATGAATATCAAAATGAATTGAAAAAAAATTCTAAAATTGATTTTGATTTATCTGAATTAATTAAATCAACAAATGAATTATCATCAAAATGGAATGAATTACTTTTTGTTAAATTGAAAGATTTGAAAACAAGAGCATATAGATCAATACCTGATAAGAAAACTCAAGTTACTCATGAACAACAAGTTGGTATTTATTTAAAATTTTTAAAATTATTAAGTGAAGATGAATTATTAACTTATTTTACATTATCAATTAATTTTATGAAAAGAGGTATGGATTTAGATGAGCCAATTCCACCATATTTGTTAATTGAATTGATGTTACAAAATAATTATTTAATTAAAGATTTTAGAGATATTCAACAAGGTAAAGAATTGGGAAAGGAGCCAAAGCAACAACAAAAATTTGATTCTGATTTTGAAGATGAAGAATATGAACTTGAGAATAATAATGACGATGATGATAATGAACCTGAATATGATTTATCAGATACATTAATCAATAATGGAATACTTATTACAGAAATTCCAGATCAATTTAAATTCATCTTCAGTAAATGGAAATCAACTCCAAATCTTCATCATTTATTAATGAGACAATCTCAATTATTTCATTCATTGAAACCATTATTAACTAAAGATAAAGTTTCAATTGAATATTCAACTGATAAATTAGGTAAATTTTCAGAAATTCAACATAATTATGAAGAAGATTCAACAAATTTTTGTATTGATGAAGGATTAAAATTATGGTTTGGTAAAAGGTTACCTTATCCTCCACATTTTAAAAATTCTTGTTCAAATTGTGAATTTAAATCACAATGTGGTTGGTTTATTAAACATGGTGTTTTATGAAGAAAAAAAATAATATTTTTATTTTTATTATTATTATTATTTTTTTCTTCTCTATTTATTTTTTTGTTATTTAGTTATTTATTTATTGTTTTTGCGAATAATCAGCGTAATAGATTTGTTATTTATATATTGTACATAATTTAAAAATAATAAAAAGAAATTGAAGTAAATGCAAATGAAAATCAAAAAGATCGGAATAAGTAAGGTTAAAAATAAAAGAAAAATTAAAATTGAAGTAGGTAAATTATAATATAAAAAATAATAAAAATGATATAATAAAAGAAAGCTTAATGTAGCCTATACGGAACCCAATCCCAAAACCCAAAAACAAAAAGATAAAACCAAAACAAAACAAAGGATAATATATGTAACAATAAAAGTGGTATAATAATAATAGTAATAAATGGTAATAGCAATTGGTAAATAATAACAATAAATATGGATTGTAATTATAATAAATAAATATAAACGAAAGATCTAATCAGTCTTTTGTCGTTTATTATCATGAGAATCATTAACAGTAGTAGTAGATGAAGAAGTTGAACTTCCTTCAATCTTTGGATCAATCACAGAAGAATTATCTCTCTTTCTAGTGACAGTGGGCTTAGTAACTGGATAAATAATACCACTAGGCATTGATTTACCATATTTAGCCTTTGATTCTTTATTTAACTTTTTAATTAAAGTTGGAGTGAATTTTTCTTCATCTGATTTAAAATTCACATTATTTTCATTCAATCCATTGTTTGATATTGACGATAATGAATCAGTCATATTAATTAAATCTAACAGTGTATTCCAAATTTCACTAGTTTGATTATGAACGTTTGATGATGTTGAAACTGAAGTTGAATTAGAAATATGATCACGCCAATTTATAGCAGTTTGATGTAAATCATTTAATGATTGATGTAAATTATCAAATGCTCTTTCTGTATCATGAAATGTTTCTCTTAAAGCACTATCAGGATAATTATTTGTAGTTTCTGAATCTGAATAAGCAGCATGATTTCTTCTAATAATTTCAGTTGGTAATGGAGGTAATCTTGAAGAAGCTAATCTACTTAATAGATCACGTTGTTGATTATGTTGTTCATCTAGGATGTTACGATGCTGAGCAAGTAATCTTGAAAGTTGAATATTATCACGAAAAGTATCTGTTCTACCATTAATTGAATGTGAATGAGTAGTAGTAGGAGCTGATGTAGTTTCAGTTGGGGAAGTTGAATCCAGAATAAATTGGGGATTTGAAAATCTAATATAAGGACGATTTAATCTTCTTCTTCTATTTCTAGTTAATCTTGTATAATGAGAAATATCACTTATTCCACCAGATCCAGGTCCATGATGCCTTTCAAAATCATCTTCATCGTCGGAAGATGCTCTTCTTCTTCTTCTATTATTAACAGGTCTTGGAACAACTCTAATACTTGGTAATCTTAATAACTCTCCATTAGCTCTAGCTTCTCTTGTTAAAATTTCATTTTCTGTTGCAGTTGCAGTTGCGGTTGTTGTAGCTTCATCGTTATCATTATCACTAGTTAAATAATTAGTATGATGAGATTCATCAGCAGAATTACCAGCAATAAAAGAAGCTGAACTAATGGAACCAGAACGTGAATCAGAATTATCTTCTTGTTGTTCAGTAGTTGTTGTATCATCATTAATAATTGATGTTCTTAAAGTACTATTGGAATGGGTTCTATTATGATTTGCAACTCCTTGTGGTATCATTTCAGGAACTCTAGATTGTGTTAATAAATGTAAATTTTGTGATTCATTAATAGTATTATTATTATTATTATTAAGACGACGTGCTCTAACATTTCTTAATGTTTCTTGTAAATTGGAGTGAAGGTCACGACTTGAACGAAATGGGATTCTATGTGCTCCTTGATTTGATTCAGATGTATTTAATTCATCAATATTCTCATGTTGGTCATCATTAGTTGGTTCAGCAAAATGTATAGAAGGTCTTCTTGAATGAGATCTTCTTCTTCTTCTTGAATCAATTAAACCTCTAGCAGCTTGATTAAAACGAGACAGTGATTCACTAATTCTTTCATCTTCTCTATCTCTCGAAGTTGTACCATTTAATAAAATACCATGAGTAGGTCTATTGCTTGTTGGTGTAACACTTGGAGTTGCTGTTGTTGTAGTTGTGGCTGTATTTAGATTTTGATCATCTAATCTATTATTGTTTTCTCTAACATGTTGTAATCTTTCTCTTAAATTATTCAAAGTTTCCATACTTGATATTGTTGGAGGAGGAGATAATCTTTCATTAGGGGATCTATTCTGGAATCTAAGAGGAATTGTGTAATTAGGCATTGGTCTTTGTTCAGGGAGGTTAGGGACTGTAATTTCATCATTATCTGGTGTAATTGGAGGGATGTAAGTATAATCTCCGGCAGAAGTGATTCTTCTTCTTTTGATTCTATTGCTGCCTCTTTGGTTCTGTCTATTAGCGGTAGTATTATCGTCTATATTATCCAACGTCAAACCCATGGTCTTAGTGGTGCAGTTAACCTGTTTGAACTTTGCAAAAGAAGAAGTGTTGTCTAAATCACAAACAAAAAACAAAAATAGCTTTGTGATTAAGCGCTCTTAATTTTTCAATTTAAAGGAGGATCTTTTAATTTCATCATTCCCAACATTCATAGGTTAAACAGATACTACACTATATTAAACTATATAAAAGAAAAATCATAACTATAACTACAACTCTCTATTGAGATTAACATTCTTCCCTTCATATAAATCATCCAATAAACTCTTATATTTCTTGAATTCTTTATTCTTAGTAACCATTTTATTAATTTCTTCATTGTTTTCAAAATTTGCTGTTGTAATAGATTTAGGTGATGTTGGAATATCATTATTATTCTTAATGGTTTTAAGTTTATATTCATTAGAATCATTAGAACAACAACTTGATAATAAACTATTCCTAACATTTCTAAATCCACTATTATTACTTAATAAATCCGTACTGGTTGACATCTTTATTGATTGTTTTTTCTTGAATATTTGATCTTCAAAATTCAATAAATCTTTAGGTTGATAAGTTGGACATAAAACAAATTTATTTTGTTCATTACTTAAATTTTCAATTAATCTACCACTTAATAATATACCAAATCCAAGAGGTAATAAATCATTTATTGAATTATTTAAATTAATTAATAAGATATATGGATAAGCAATTGATTTTTTTCTTTTAATGATTTTCTTCAAACAAAATGAATTACATGTATTATTATTACTTAAAGATTGTTGTTTTGGATACATAAAATGAGCAATTTCATACTCTTTTGAAATCATTAATTGAAATCCAGCAATATTTGATAATTTTTTAATTGTTAAAGTATTAGTTAATGCAGAATGAATAAAAGGTAATTTCAATTCACAATCTTTTAATAAAGGACTTTCAAATTTTAATTTATTTTTTTTGGATTGTTTTTTATAATAATTATTTAATTCCCAATTTATAATTTCAATACATGAATCAGTAAATAATGAAAATGAATTTGTAAATTTTTCTAAATGTGATAATAAATCTTTATTATTAAATTTATCTAATTTATTATTATTTGAATTTGAATTTGAATTTGAATTTGATTGAATGAATTTAATTTGTTTTTCTAAATTTAAATGAATTAAAGGATCAAATTTTGGATAAAATGTATTTAAATGATCATTTGAATTATAAGATAATGATGATGATAAATTGAATTTGTTATTATTTTTCGTGTCTTTTGACATTGTATTAAAATTTTAATTGAAACTATTATCCATTTCATCAATATGAAACAAAACACAATTATAAGAATTTTGTAAGAATTAAATATAATCAGTTAGTCAAAAAAGTTGTAAAGGAGCTAGAATAAATTTTTGAAAATGGTATGATTTTAGTAAACTATATGAAAAGAGGAATCAAGGGGAGTATTATAACCATGCAAAAGAATTAAAAAAAATTATATCGGAGATATTGTTAAGATAACAAACAAAATTCAAATGAAAAAAAAGCATTACCTCATCTAGAATAATGGAACAACAATTGCCTTATAAAGGATCAAATGGTTATAGAATATGGAATTAACGTTGAATTAAAAAAAGAAGTATGAAAGTTGAAAAGTTTCTGGATAAAATGACTGAATTCGGAAATAAGATTGGGAGCGGTGCACTGGTGGCCATTCCGAGGGTCACGTGCCGGTGTAGGGAAGAGTGTGCCAATTCCGACGAAGAAACGCGTTTCAAAAAATTCAAAAAAAAGTAAATAAAAATGAAAACAGGGAAAAATGTCTTCCTTTAATGGGTTCAACTCAAGTTATAGTTACAGTGTTTCTTATATATAAGTGTTATTGATCAAATCAGACTGATAGACACGAGATGGTAGAAGAAAAAGTGAATACTACTGTGTCTGAAAATGATACTTCTGTGAATTCAAACAACTCATTATTATTAAACGAAACAACAACTTCAAATGATTCTACAACTTTTGATCATACAATTACAAATAATACTCTAAATAATACTTCAATATTAAGTGAACAAGAAGATCTTTATGGAAAAATATTACCAACTCCAAATAAACAACATGAACCATTATTATTACCTCAACTACAAACTAAGTTGATAATTCCAAAAAAAAGGAATAAGAATAGAAGTTCAGTTACAGAACCAACATTAGGTTCTTCATCCATTAGAGTTTTAAAAGGTTTAAATCATCATCATAATTCCACTCCTGGTAAGAATGCTAGATCTTTCAGCTCTCCAACTGTTCCATCAAATAGAGTTCCATCAATTATATCTTCCCCAATTCCTAATTTAGCTCATGATGAAAATACAAGAGTTTTAACTCCTGAAATTCGTTTGAGTAAATTCACTTCACCTGCTTCAGTTAGAACTTTCTCAAATCCTCATTTAACAACTATTAAAAAGCCTTCATTATTAGTGAGATTAAAGCAAGCTCAACAACAAGATGATCCAAAAGAATTAAGAATGTTAGATTTACAAATTAAACAAAAAGAAAATGAATTACAAGAATTATTAAAAATTAAAAAGTATAGAGATAATCAAGAAGATTTAAAACTAACTAAATTAATTGAAAAATGGCAAGATGCAGCTCAACATGCTTCAAATTATTTATTAAATGAAGCTCAATTAAAAATTTCAAGAATGGGTGGTATTGAAACATTTAGAGATAGACAAAAGAAATCGAAATTAAGAAAGAAAAAATTTGAATTTGATGAAAATTTATTATATAGATTAGAAGAATATATTGATTCTGATGAATTCAAAAATTTAGATAAGTATGATAAAGATGAAATTCGTTCAAGAAAGAGAGAATTAGAAAAAATGAGTGAAAAGATAGAAAATGGTGAAATCGATTTTAGTGATGAAGAAAATAATGAAGATGATGAATTTACGATGCAAGAATTATATAAACAATTAGGTTTTGAATATAAGTTAGTTTATGGATCTAATTAGAGTGTCTTTTTTTTTTTATTTTATTTATTATTTATTAATTATTTATTGAAATGTTTTTTAATACCCCTTCTTCTTCTCTCGTTGTTCTTTTTACATCTTTTTTATTATTTTTTTCTGTATGATATTTGTTTTTTAATTTGGTATTTGTTTTATATGGTTTGGTTCTTGATTACAAAATAAAAAAAAGTAATTTCTATTAATTGATATTTTTTCTAAAAAAAATTTAAAAAGGAGTAAAGTACAAAGTAATGAATGAAAAGAAAAAATGAGTAGAACTATAAGCAAATAAAAATCAAATAAAATAAACTAATGCAAAAGAAAAATTGAGAGCAGCACCAACAACAATATTTATTAGAAAACATCACTTAATTTCAATCTTGGTGCAATATTCATTGAAATTAATTCTTGGAATAATAATTTAGCAGCATAAGGAATAGTCATTTTAACAATTGCTTCACTTGATTTACATGAAGGACACCATCCATTATAACCCATTAAACCACATGTATTACAAACATCAACATCAAATGCATCTGAACTTAACATTAATCTTTCTAATAATAATTGAGATGCACCATATGCAATAACACAATCCCTTTCCATTTCACCCAATCTTAAACCACCATCTCTTGATCTACCTTCTGTTGGTTGTCTTGTTAAAACAGCTCTTGGACCTCTTGCTCTTGCATGCATCTTATCTAAAACCATATGCTTCAATTTTTGATAATAAATTGGTCCAAAGAAAATATAAGCTTGTAAACATTCACCTGTAATACCACTATATAACATATCTTTACCTGAATAATTGAATCCTTTATCAACCAAAATCTTAGACATATCTTCTAATTTAGAACCACCAAAACATGTACCATATTCTAAAGTACCATTTAAAACACCTGCTTTACCTGAAACTAATTCTAACATTTTACCAACAGTCATACGAGATGGGAAACCATGAGGATTCATAATAATATCTGGTGAAATACCTTGATCATTGAAAGGCATATCTTCTTGTTGAACAATAATACCACAAACACCTTTTTGACCATGTCTTGAAGAAAATTTATCACCTAATTCAGGTCTTCTTGTTTGTCTTAATAAAACTTTAATTAAGGCTTGATCATTATCACCAACTGACATCATAACTTGATCAACATAACTTGGTTCAGGAGCTCTATAAACCATTGGAGCTTCTCTAAATTGTTGTTGTTGTTGGCCAGGTTGAATACCAACAACGCTTTCAGTTGCATTTGTTGGAACATTCTTATTAATATAAACTTGACCACTTTGAATTCTCATACCAACTTCACCTAAACCATCTGGTCCAATTGCACCATGTTGGAAAATTGGTTCACCTTTATCATTAATTCTCATACCAGTAACAATATCTTTTGAATGATTTGGATATCTTTTTAAAACTGTTGTATTTTTTCTTAACACTTGACATCTACCAAAACCTCTATCAATTGAAGATTTATTCAAAACTAAAGCATCTTCAATATCATAACCTGAATAAGACATAACAGCAACTGTAGCATTTTGACCAGCTGGTAATTTATCATATTGAATTAATTCAATTGTTTTAGTTTTAACCATTGGTTGTTGAGGATAACACATTAAATATAATAAAGTATCAATTCTTCTAAATTGATTATAAGCAATTGCACCAATTGCTTGTTTACCCATCGCACATTGATAAGTATTTCTTGGTGATTGATTATGATGTGGATAAGGAATTAAACCAGCAACAGCACCTAAAACAGTAAAAACTTCAATTTCTAAATGAGTTGTTGAAGGACCAATATCTTTTTCATATAATGCGATTAATGAATCATTTTCTTCATTCACATCTAAATATTCAACTAAACCATGAACTAAGAAATCATCAAATCCCCATTTACCTTCTTTCAATTTACGTAAATGCTGTTCTTTAACTCTTGGATCTCCTTTATCAACAATAATTAATGGTCTACAAATACGACCACCATCAGCTGCAATATGAACAGCAGCATGATGAACATTTGTATAAATTGAAACAAAAGCTGAAACTTTACCTGTTCTTCTTAAATGTCTGAATTTACCAACAAATTGAGTTGGATATCTTGTTGTAGAAATCATTGTACCATTTAAATAAACACCAAATGTACCATCAGTATGTAAGGTTGAACTATCAGCAATTGAAATATCTTCAGCACCTAACATATAACAAAGTTTTTTGATTGGATCTTCTTCATCATCGGTTGTAATGTGAGTCATTAAAGCTAAATTTTTAACTAAACCACAAGCTTCACCTTCAGGTGTATCTGAAGTACATAGCATACCAAATTGTGAAGGTTGTAAAGCTCTTGGGCCTGAAACTTTTCTTGATTTTTCAAATTGTGATGAAATTCTAGTCATCATACCTAATGCTGAAATATATGATAATCTACTTAAAACATGAGTAACACCTGCTCTTTCCATCTTGAATCTTTTTAATGACCAATTACCTGTTGAAATAGCCCTATTAAGACCTGTTGTAACATTATTTGAATGAATATTAATATGAAGTAAAGCATCAAATTCAGAGGCTCTACTTGGTTTTTTTAGAATTTTATCTAAATTAGCTTTGAAATCATTATTGAATTTTTTAAATAAATCTTCAAATAATAAAGACATTAATTGACCTGCTAATTCTAAACGTTTATTACCAACATAATCTCTATCATCAACTAATTTTGGGTTATGCATAGCCATAATAACTCTTCTAGTCATAACAGCAATATAAATAGCTTTTTCACGGAAGTCTAAAGCTTCAACTGTAATATGAGCAATTAAGGTTGTTGCAATTGCTTCGATACCTTCTTGTAAAACACTTAATTTTGGAGCATTCATTCTTCTGATAGTTTTAACTTTTCTACCAATATATTCTAAAGCATCCTTTTGAGAATAAACACCTAATAAAGCAGCTTCTTCAAAATTAACAGAAAATAAATCTTGATAAATTGAATCATCACCACAAACTAATTGAATAATTTCTAAATCAGAAATGATACCAGCAGCTTTTAAAACTATAACAATAGGAATCTCTTCACTAACAGAATTATGTTTTAAATAAATTTTATCATTCTTAGTAACAACATAAGTTTTAGATTTTCTTTCATGAGTTGAAGAAGTAACAGAAGCTTGAACAATTTGTTTTTTTTCATCAGCTTCAACAATAATTCTATTTTTTGATAATTGTTCTTGAACTAGAATGACTTTTTCAGTACCATTAACAATAAAGTATCCACCTGGATCTAAGGGACACTCATTTAAATAAGCCATTTCTTTTTCATTTCTTCCATGTAAAATACATTTATTTGATCTTAACATAATCGGCATTCTACCAATTTCTAGATCTCTATGAATAATAATCTTCCTTCCTCTTGTATATTCAACATCAACATAAATTGGAGCAGAATAAGTTAAATCTCTTAATCTACATTCATGAGGAGGTAATAAAACTTCAATTTGATTTGGATCACCAGCACTTTTATAACCAACTCTAATATCTAAATACTTTAAATAAAATTCAGGATCAACATCACTTAAAACTTTTTGATTTGCTTTAATAATTTTTTTTAAATCAGTATCAACAAAATAATTGAAAGAATCTAAATGTTGTTTAACTAAACCTTTAACTTTCAAAAATGCAGGTAATAAATTCCATTTATCTTCAGATGTATTAATTGGATCAGTTAATGATTTTCCTTTAAACATTGGTTGTAATAAATCATCAAAACCATCGTCGGTAGAAGCATGCTTCTTGTGAGAATCAGGCTTTTTGGAAGTAGTTGCCTTTCTTTTACCCATGACTGATTGATTTCCAAATGTTCCAGTATTTAAATGAAATCCATTCAAATGATTTGTAAGTTGTTTTGTTTAATTGTTAAAAAAATTAAATTTTTTGGAAAAAATGAGTGGCGCAGTTTTTGAGGCTGGTGCGTGCTGTGCCACATGTTCGGTGTGTTTCGGGGCAATTGCAGTTTTATCAGAGAAAGTGAAAAGTTACCAATTAAATTGTAGTTTCCTAAAGATGAACAACCTTTTCTAAACAACAACATCCGTTAGATAATATCATGTCTGCAGATTTACCAGGAGGTGCTTTTAATGAACCAGGCGATTTGTTCAAATCTACAATCAATGAATACTTGGAAAACTTACCTGAAGCTGTTCATACACAATTATATCAATCACCAGAAACATGTCTAGCAATATTTAGATTATTACCTTCCTTAGCTAAATTTTACATAATGACTTTGTTATTTCAAGATACTCCAGTTAAATCGGCTGATTTGAATAGATGGATCAAACAAAATGGTAATAATAATAATAATTTACCATCTCATAGAAATCCAAATAAAATTTATCAAAATGAATCACTTCATAGACTTAAAGCATTAGATTTATTAAAAGAAACAAGAAAATCAGCAACACATCCATCTGGTAAAATTATGGTTCTTGTTGCTGTTCATTTAAATAAAACCTTTAGGGATAGTTTTAGAAGAGCAATTGCAGGTTCAAAATCAATTGATGGAATGGAAATTGAATCTGAAGATGTTACACCTGTTCCTGAATCTGAAGTACCTGCTGAAAATGATGAATCAAATTCATTAAATAAAATGTTTGATGAAGATGATCAAATTACAATACCATTCTTAGATAAATATTGTTTAAATAAATGGGAAAATATATTACATTTTATGGTTGGTTCAGATATTAAAGAATATCCAAGTATTGATGTTTTAAGATTATTGAGATTTGCACATTTAATGGAATTACCTTCTGATAGAGAGAAAAGAGAAGTTGTGGATGCAGATTATGATCCAGATTTTGAAGAAGGTAGATTATCATTTGATACTTTAAAAAAATTATTAATTACACAAAATGGATTTCAATTTCTATTACAACCAATAAATGCTCAAATTTGGGCTGTATTATTACAATATTTAAAATTATCAGAAAATTCAAATATGAAATCAGTTGATGTTTTAAATTTTATATTTATGTTAGGTTCATTAGAATTAGGTGTTGGTTATCCAATAAGCATGTTAAGTGAAACTCAAATTTTAATGTTAAAAGATTTAGTTGATTATGGTTTAATTTATGATCCTGGATTCAAGACTAATGATAAAAGTAGGAAATTTTATCCAACAAGATTAGCAACTACTTTGACCTCAGAAACAACATCATTTAAAACTCCATCTACTGTAATTAATCAAGAAATTGGTAATTCAAACAATAATATTGATCATCAAACAAGTGAAGGTTCAATTATAATTGAAACTAATTTCAAATTGTATTGTTATACTTCATCACCTTTACAAATTGCTATTTTAAACTTATTTGTTCATTTAAAAGCAAGATTTCAAAATATGGTTACAGGTATATTAACAAGAGAATCAGTCAGAGCAGCTTTAAATAGTGGTATTACAGCAGATCAAATAATTAAATATCTAGAAACTCATTCACATCCAGGTATGTCAAAACTAGCTGAAGAGAAATTAACAAAAACATTAGAATTTGAAACTTCATTAGGTAATACAGCAGCAATTAATTCATTAAAATTAGAAATTTTACCACCAACTGTAGTTGATCAAATTAAATTATGGCAATTAGAACTAGATAGAATTCAATCATTCAAAGGTTACTTATATATGGATTTTGCAACTGATTTAGAATTTGAGAAATTATTAAATTATGGTGAAGAAATTGGTATCGTTTTATGGAAAGATAAATCTAAGAAAAGATTTTTTGTTACTTCTGAAGGTAATTCACAATTACTTGAATATACAAGTAGAATTTTAAGAAGAGGTGGTAGTAATACACCAAGACAAGGAACTCCTGCATGATAACTTTTTGTTTTTGTGTATATTTTATTTTATATATTTATTTACTACTTACTTATTACAAAAAATATAATGATTTTAATTTTAATAGGAAAAGATTAATTAAACAATGTACAAAGAAAACAATAATAAAAAAAAGAAATGGCTTTATATTAAACTAAGGTGATCATTTTTTAATTTTCATCAACTGCATCTTCTTCAACTTCAGTATCAGTATCAATATCAGTCCAATCACTTGTATCATTTTCATCATCGTCTTCGTCATCTTCATCATCATCAGAACTTTCATATTCATCTTCAATTCTTCTAACTTTTTCACCTCTCATTTGGGCTAAAGCACCAGCAATTGAATCTTCATCAGGATCTTCAATTCCATATAAATCAGAATTTGAATTTTCAATTGGTTTATTTTCAACTTTCATTGCTAATGGAATATCAATATCAGAACCGAAATATAATAAATTCTTTAAAACTAATCTAAATGGGAAATTACCAGCTTCTTTTGGAGTTGGAGATTGTAAAGTAAATTTAAATGTTGAAACTTCAGCTTTTGATTCTAAGAATTCTTCTTGAGTTAAATTTAAATTTGATGCATTCACTCTAGTTAAATAGTTTGGAACTTCACCTAATTTACCATCTCTTTGAACAACTAAAAATGCAACCCATCCATTATGTTCTTTTAAATAATCAACATCTGGGAAATAAGGTGGTAAAGTAGTTAATTTCAATTTAGGTTGATCTTCAACAACTTTTAAAGGATTTCTTAAATTTTCTAAATCAAATGGTTCAGTTAATTGATTTTCAATAACTTCTTTTGATAAGTTTTTTAATTCAGGTTTTGATTTTTGTGATGGAGATTTAACAACAAATCTTAAATCTATATGAGCAGATGAAGAAGGTGGAACAAATGATTCACCTGGAACTTTAAATTTACAATCTAATGGTTCAATTAAAGGAATTTGGGAAGCAATTTTTAAAATTTCATCTGAATTTTCAACATTTAAGAATTTAGATGGATCAATAGTTGGTTTTTTCAATAATTTACCTAATGTATAAATTGGTTGATTTGAATCTAATTTATCTAATGAAACGCCAGGTAATTGTAAAATTTGTTTATATTTATTAGTTTTAAAATCATCTTCAATATTCAAAGCTTGAATTAAACTTCTATGAGCATCAACTAATTGAAAACAGATTTCAGTATTTCTAAATGTTGAAGCTAAATCTAAAAATCCAAGAATTAATTTAGCTGAAATAACAGCAACTTCAAGTTTTAATAATTCATCTTTTTGATTATCTAATTTAGTTCTATTGATTTGAGATAATAATAAAAATTGAATTTTTTCAGGTGTTAAAGATTTATTTAACATTTTAAATTCTTTTGCATGAGATAAATATTCAAATATAGATTTTAATGTAACTAATTTTGCAGGATTATAATTCAATAAAACTTCCAAGAAATGAGTTGTTGTATCAACATGTAAACCTAATTTAGTATAAGATTTAACACCATTCCACCAAGAATTAACGAATAAAGGTAAAATGACAGCAATTAATAAAACATAAATAACAACAACAAATGGTGATGAAGGACCATCAACTAACATTTTTGGTAAAGCAATACCATGTTTGATTTCAGATGGACCATCAGGATTACCATATTTCAAGAAATTTTCTTTGAAAACATCATCAATTAAAGATTGATGAGCTTTACTTATTAACCCATATTTTTCATCAAGTTCTTCTTTTTCTTCAGCTGATACATTTAATCTAGAAACTTTATCAGGATGATATATTTTTGATAAATCTCTGAAAGCTTTTTTAATCTCTTTATCAGTAGCTGATTCATCTATTCCTAAAATTTTCCAAGGATCAAAATTTGTATCACTAACAGTAATTTCAATTGAATTAATTTTCATTATTAAATAAATTGATAAACTCCAACCAATTAATAAAAAAAAGAATTTTTTTGTAAAAATTGATTTGGATTTCTTTTTTGATTTATATTTCTTAATTTCATTATTATTATAAGTTGAAAAATCTGAAGTTTTTGGTTCATCTTTTTCATTTGAAGATTTTGATGAAGAAATTAAGTTTGAAACTGTTGATATAGTTGTTGGGATTAAAGGAACTAATAAACCAGTTAAAACAAAATAAGGCCAAGTTTCGGCCTTTTCATCATAGTCATATCTTGATTGAGACATTGTTGATGGATGAAAATATGTTGTGTTTGCCTTTCAATTCAATTTTCTTCCAATTCTTGAATTTAGCTGTTTGTAAAAGTGTTGATTTTTCGAAACATACGTGTCGAGTAGTGCGCAGGCTAAAACAGACGGTCACGTGCTCTTTATCATCTGATCGCTGCACGTGACCCTTATCAAATGCGGAGATGTCCGGAGTAGCCGGAGAGTCCGAAAACGGCAGTTTTGGTGGTACTGATAGCAATTCTTAGGTTTTTACTCTTACTTACTTCGACTAAATTACATGTAGTTAGAGGAGGTCATCGTCTGGTGAGTTTGAAGGTGTAATTTATTAAAGTTGTCTGAATGGCAGTGTCTCTCTTTCTCTCCAGCTGGCCATCAAGATGATTATGAAAAAGTCACCTAGTTCAGATGTTACTGATAAGGATATTGAAAATAATTCAATTCCTTGTAATTATCCAAACTCAATTACAAATATAAGAAATGAACAATATCCACATCTGAATAATCAAATTTATTTAGATCATGCTGGAATGACAATTTATTCGAAACAATTATTATTAAAAACAAATGAATTACTATTAGATAATTTATTTGCTAATCCACATTCAAAATCTTTATCATCGAAAAATTCAACAAATTTAATAATTCAAACAAGATTAAAATCTTTAAATTTATTCAATTGTAATCCAATTGATTATGATATTGCTTTTACTTTAAATTCAACTCATTCAATTAAAATTATAAATAATTGTTTTATTGATAATTTTGAAAAATTTAATTATTATTATCATATTCATAGTCATACTTCAATTATTGGAGTTCGTGAATCATCAAATAAATTTCAATCTTTTGAAACTCCAAATGATATTCCAAATTTATTAAATGATGATGTTATCAAATTAATTTCATGGACTGGTCAATCTAATTTAAATGGTGAAAGATATCCAATTTCAGAATGGAATAAAATAATTAAATCAAATAATAATAATAATAATAATTTCACATTATTTGATGCTTCATCACTATCAACTACATCTCCACCAAATTTATCTGATTCTTCAAATAGTCCTGATTTCATAGTTGTTTCATTTTATAAAATGTTTGGATTACCTGATATTGGTGGATTAATTTTTAAAAAATCAATTGCAAATAAATTATTTAAAAATAAGAAATATTTTGGAGGTGGTACAGTTGATGCAGTTTCTGGTTTTGATAACTATAAAAAATTCAAATCAAATGAATTTCATTCAATTATTGAAGATGGTACATTACCAATTCATTCAATTTTACAATTATCGTTAGCAATTGATTCACATTTGAATTTATTTGGTTCATTTAAAAATATCTCTTTATATACAAATGAATTAACAAATTATGCAATAAATCAATTAAATTCTTTAAAATATGATAATAATCAATCAATGATTAAAATTTATAATAATAAGAATTCAAAAAACTTAGGTCCTATTATTGCTTTTTCAATGTTTAATAAAAATGGTAAAAATTTAGGTTATTATGATTTTGAACAAATTACATCATTAAAGAAAATATCATTTAGAACAGGTACAGTTTGTAATCCAGGTGGTATTCAAATTTATTTAAATAGAAAGACAAATGAAATAATTAATGATTATAATGAAGGTCATAAATGTGGTGATAGATTAGATGTATTAAATGGTAAACCAACGGGTTTAATTAGAATTAGTTTTGGTTCAATGACTTTAAAAACAGAAATTGATGAATTAATTGAAAATATTAAAGAGTTTTTATTATTTGAAAATAATTTAAATAATAATATTTGTGATAATGATAATGAAATTCAAATTGAAAAATTGATTATTTATCCATTGAAATCATGTCAGGGTTATTCAATACCTAATGGTATTAAATGGCCAATTACAAAAGAAAATGGGTTATTACATGATAGAGAATTTTTATTAATTAACTTATTAGATGGATCACCAATGATTTTAAAAAATCATAAAAAAATGTGTTTTTTAAAACCAATTTTAAATTTAAATGAAGATGATGAAGAAGATATAAATGAAATTTCATCAATTACAATTGTAAATACATTAACTAATGATTCAATTAATATTAATTTAAACATTTTAAATAATTATCAAACAAAAGAATTAAATAATAAATTTATTATAATTGATGAAATTTTATTTATTAAATTTTTCCAAAATTTATTAGATATACCATGTACATTAGCAAAATCAATTAATTCATTAAAATCATTTCAAAATAAATCAAATCTTTTATTAACTAATTTAACATCATTAAATTCATTATCTGAATCAAATAACGGTAATGATGAATTAGAATTAATTAAAAGATTCAGATCAAATATAATAATTAAATCAATCAAACCATTTGAAGAAGATTTATGGAATTATTTAAAATTTAATAATAATGAAGTTATTTTAGAAAAATTATGTAATTGTGATAGATGTCATATGATAACCATAACAAATCAAGGTAATATTGATTCATCATTGTTTTTAAAATTAACAAAAACTAGAAAAAAAAATGGTAGAGTTTATTTTGGTATTAATTTAAATGTTTTGGAATTAGGTTTAGGTTTTATTTCTGTTGGTGATAAAATAACTTGTATTTAATATTTTGGGTTGCATGGGTTTTTTATATTTGCTTTATTTATTTTTATTTGTGTTATTGTTTTACTAAAAGTATTAAAAAAAAGTTAAAAAGTTAGGAAGTTATTAAATTGAATTATTACGTAATAAATAAAAAAATAAAAATAAAATAAAAGAAGCGCCTGTTGATTTTTGTTTATTTTGAATTGGTTAATATAACGTAGAGTTAATGAGTTTAAAACAAATCAAGTCACCACAAACAAATCAATAATCACATAATGGCAATATATTTTGTTTCACTGATATCAAGAGACGTAAGTATAAATTTCCAAGAACTGCAATTAACACACTAAAATTAAAACATACTAACAATTCAATTCATAGGACCGTCCATTATACATTCAACCATTTTCACCATATGAATCAACTACAACAGAAACAACAGAAAAAGAATCAATAACGAATGAAATAGATCCAGAAAAAGATTCATTTACAGATGAATCCAAAAATGTGAATGAATTATTAAAATATAATTTTTTATCACATATGGCATTAGATATATTTGAATCACCATTTGCAACAACTACATCATTATCATCAGCAACAAATACAAATTCAACATCGGGAAATAATACATCAAGTAATAAAAATTATCAATTGTTATTTGTTCAAGATAGTGTTTTTGTGTTTGGACTGGAAACAAATACAGGATTGAAAATAATATTAGGTTGTTCAAGAAAAGAAAATGATTCATCTGTTCCAAATAATGATGTTGGTTTGACTCCAATTTTTAAAGATGTTCATAGAGCTTATTTAAGATTGATTTGTAATCCTTTTAGAAATGCTGATGAAGTTGATAAAGAAATTGAAAATCCAAAATTTGATTTAAAAATTAAAGAAATAATTGATGATTGGAATAAAACTCATTAATTGAATTTTATAGATTATTTTTTTTATATAATAATTTTTAATTTTAATTTTACGTGAAAATATATAATTAATTCCAATAATGAAGTAAAGTAATTTAATTAAAAATAAATAGTAAAAATACAAACAAAGCACATAAATCTTTTTTAAAAAAAAGAAAACAATTCAATTAAACCTAATTCCATAAGACACATAAAGAAACCTATTTCAAAACGATATTGGCACCTCTTAAAGCTAAATACTGTTGATCAACACCAGCAGCCATGCCTTTAACGATAGTATAACATTCTTTATCATAATAACGTATTTGATTATGAGGTGACTTATAAGTTGTTGGTAAACCAGTCAAATCACAATAAGTTCTAATTGGCTTCAATGAAGGTGGGGCATCAACTGAATGATAAGATATTAGGTTTAGAGGTGGTTTATTTGATTCTTGTTGTTTTTGTTGAGTTCTTTTAATATCATCATTTAAAATTTGTTTTAATGCTTTGTATCTTTTCTTTGGTAATTTAACACCTGTTTTGAATTTATATGATTTTGATAATTTATCTGATAGTTCAGCTAGCATTTTAGCATTATCGGCTGACATGGTTGAATGTGATTGATTATTTGATCCTATCAAGGGATAGATGGATGGGTTGTTACCAAGTTTGTATTCGTTCAATTATGTTTCAACACGTACTCTCACGGTCTCACTGGCCCTAACTAACCATGTGCTTTTCTACGTTTTCATTGGCTTATACATACCACATAATCTCTGTCGCAAACATCTAATATTTTGAATTTACTTTTACATCAAAATCAGTAATCAAATTGTATACATGTATTTCTAAAATCTACCGATATACTTGAATGTCTTGAAATTACCCCATAATAATTTCAACTTTCAAGACTTCACAGTCTTCACCCATTCAATACTTTCGGATTTTCTCTTTTCACCATTTTCTTTTAAAGCCCTTAATTAAAAAGAAGGAGAAAATAAATTAACGAGATCTCAAAGATCTCAAATAGCTGCCACAGTGATGTTTTTACAGCTAGTGTTTACATATATGCACTAAACTTTCATGAAAAGAAAGTTGAATTTAAGATAGCTTTTTTGCTAGATAGATATGTGCACGAGTGGAGTATATATGAATAAAATAAAATTAAATAGGTTGTAATATAGTATACAGAAAAGAAAACATAAATAAAAAGAAAACATAAATCAAATCAAGGAAAATTAAAGCATATCATGGATCATAGAACATCTGGAAAATATAAAATAATAAGGAAGAAATTTATCTATAAGAAATTCAAATAATATCATTAAATAAATAGAATGATTACCAACATGAGAAACCACCATCAACCATTAAGTTAGAACCAGTGGTATAAGATGAAGCAGATTCAGATAATAAATATAAAACAGAACCAATAAATTCTTTTGGTTCAGACATTCTACCGTTTGGAATACCACTTAACCATCTTTGATATAATTCATCATTACCATTAATAACATTCTTAGTTAATGGAGTCATGATATAACCTGGTGATAAAGTGTTAACTCTAATATTATATTTGGCCCATTCAGCAGCTAATGATTTAACCATATGGATAACACCAGCCTTTGACATGTTGTAACCAACTTGAGGTTGTGGATCGTTAACAATAACACCAGACATAGAACCAATCATAACAATTGAACCACCTTTAATACCTTGTTCAATTAATGGTCTAGCAAAAGATTGTGCAACATATAAAGAACCTAATAAATTAACTTTAACTATTCTTTCAGCGTTTTGAGCTGGGTATTTTTCAGCTGGAATGTTTTCACAGTAACCAGCAGTATTAACTAAATGTAATGGTAATTTACCAAAATCTTTTGTAACAGCAGCAAAAGTTTCTTCGACATTTTCAGCATTTGAAATATCACAGGCATATGAATGCATAGTTGGAACATCTTCTTTTTTTAATTTTAATTCTTCTAAACAATATTGAACTAAAGCTGCTTGGGTTTCTTTAGTTTTTTCAAGGTTCATATCTAATAAAGCAATTTCAGAACCATAAGCTAATAAACCTTTAATGATGGCATCTGATAAACCACCACAAGCACCTGTAACAACAGTCACATGGTTATCGAATCTAAAGCTTGGAATAATAGACATTTTTTAGGAGTAATAAATTTGTATTGAATTAATAATTATAATGAAATTTTGTATTAATTGAATAATTATAATGAAATCAAGGAAGAAAACAAGTTGAAATTAGAAGAAAAAAAAAACAGGAACTTCTGGGGTATTTATACCAAGTTGTAAATATATATAAACAGGAAAAGAAAAGCTGAAAATAAGAAATTACCGATCATGCACAATCCAGATTGGATTTCCGTGCAATATTCGAGCACATGGCGCTTATATACGATCAGGATTCAGATTTATATGGCTGGATAATCTGGGGTATAGCCTTTATACTTAATTGTTGGGTTAAACTATCATATATACGTACGTAGACATGTTTCAAAATCAGGATTGAAGTACATGTATACGTGTAATTTAATTATTGGTAAAGTAATGTTATAGTTAATTTATATGATCGAAAGTATTCGCAGGTACAGAAAGTTCTTTTCATACCTCTTTCTTTTTTACAAAATATAATATACCTGTACCCCCTATATATATCTGTTCTGGGGTAACTTTAGAGGATAGAATTTATGTATGGAACAGATGCAGTAGTTATAGTATAATTTAAGATTTACTTTAAGACTTGAATCTCTCTCCATAATCTGGGGCAAATTCAGCATAATAATTTTCAGTTCAATTAACTTTATTGTAATTTAATATAGAATATTGTTAATCATGTTACACACAGATAATATTCAGCTATATACAGCTTCAAAAATATATAGACTTTAAAGTCACGTACTCTCTAAAGTCATCTCTTTTAAAAAAGAAAGACAGCTAGGAGTCAGGACCCATCGGAAAAACCAAGCTGCATTCGGAAAAGAACAGAGCTGTCATAGTAAAATAGGGGCTGTAAACCGAACATCCGAGTTTCAGGAAACCACCACAACCAGAATATATATTCTTTTTCTTTTTATTTATAACTTATAACCTATAAGAGCATTACTTATACCAGACTATATACCTAAAGAAATAGTTTTTGTATAATTGATATACTATAGTTAATTGTATATATATATCTAGTAATTAATTTGTTGGAGTCGTATAGAAATTGTTACTTGTTAAACCTATATACATGTAACCAACCTCTTCAAATTATATAACCCCAATATTATAATATCCCAAATTCAGTAATTATAATATAATTTGATAAATATATTACAATTGACAAGTTTAGTAAATTGTAATATGTGTCCAATTAAATAATTACAATCAGTTACATGTAACCCCAATAGACTTTGAAATGTACGGTATTCCAGTAATTTGGAAACTTTGGAAAGAACTGTATACGTATATAAACACAGTAAATTTTTTCCAGCTATTTGGTATCAGTCCAATTCTCTTATTTTCAAGTTTCAAGCATGTAAGAAGTTTTAAACAATCAAGTTATATATAGCTACTACTAGCTAGCTATATCTTTTTCATACTTAATTGTATTTAGAAATGCTACCGGCTTTTTATTTTTTTTTTTCAATTTCCACGTCTCCGCACAATTACCCCAGATTTCCTAGATCTAGATTAAACATAAAATTTCAGAAATTCTAATTTTTTAATTTTTTCTCTTTAATTCTATAGCTCTCATAAACTTTAATTTTACATATAATTTGATACATGTATAAATATACTCATTTCCCCCTTAATTTGATAAACTAAATCATGTTTTTTTAGAAATTTAGATTCTTCTCCACTTCAAGTGATCACATATATCAGATACCAATTAGCTTTTTCAAAAATAAATGGGGATCACTGATCATCAACCAATCCATCAACTCAATTTGAAAATTATCCAGCACTTCCAGTTTTAATTGATTAATTACAAATTGAATATTAAGAAAGGTTTATAAGTTCAGAGTGTTAATATGTTAGTCAATAAGACATCTCATCTTTTAGTTAGACATAAACCGCACATTTAACTAGACAAACAAACGGTACTATAATAGTATACATGTATATTGTGTAGCTAGTACAATATTAAACAGAGTTGGACTGGAGTTGATAGTTGGTTCTAAATGTGGAGCGTCATTGACCTATACCCAAACAATTGTAGATATACATACCAATATTAGAATATCGAATAAATAACCTTGAGTTGTATCTATTGTGAAAAAATAAAATAGAGTATAGAATAGTTGTACTGAGGTAGCTTGTAATAACTGTGATGAATATAAATAGTAGATTGATAAATATGAACCAGTGAATCTATGAAGAGCTTGTGGTTGGAGTCTACCATAAATTGAATATAATATGAAAGAAGTCGAAGCGAGCTGGAAGAACTGTGGCTCGCAAAAACGTTAAAACCGCCATCACCAAATCACCAAATCAGGATATACATGTATATATACAAATGTATCAGAACGAGATCAAGTACTTAAATCCACCAGTGTTCCTCTTTTCTTCTTCTTAGATTATCTATTTCCTCTCTATCCATTACGTTGTAAAATGTCTATTAAATTAGAAAATATCAAATCAGTTGCTGTTATTGGTGGTGGTCCTTGTGGTATTGCAACAATTAAAGCTTTAATTGCCGAAAACTCATTCGATAAAGTGGTTGCTTTTGAAAGAAGATCAAATACTGGTGGATTATGGAATTATTATAATGAAAACTATGATGATCAGAAATTAGTTATACCATCAATTGATCCTCATAATAATTTATCAACTCCATTTAAAATTTCAAAAGATGAATATATTTGGCCTAGTGCAGTTTATGAATTATTAGATACTAATGTTCCTTATAAAATTATGGAATATAATGATTTTTATTTTCCTAAAGATTCCCCCATTTTTCCTTTAAAAATTGATGTTTTAAAATATATTCAAGAATATACAAAACCAGTTGAAGATTATATTAAATTTAATACAAATGTTATTGATATTAGTTTAACTTCGGATAAGAAATATTCAATAACATATAGAAACGTTAATGATTCAACAGAAGGTGGTATTAGTAAAGGTAATTCAACTGATGATATAACTGAAATTTATGATGCGGTTTTAATTGCTGCAGGTCATTATGATCAACCATTTCTACCAGATAGACCAGGTTTGAAAGAATACAGTGAATTAAATCCAGGTTCAGTTTCTCATGCTAAATCATACAAACACCCAAGACAATTTGAAGGTCTTGATGGAAACATTATCATTATAGGTAATTCAGCTTCTGGATCTGATTTAGCTTATCAACTAGCAACTTATTTAAAGAAACCAATTTATAAAAGTGCTAGATCTGAATCTCAATTACCTGCTGGATCAAGTGATCTTATTAAAACTGTTAAAGATGTTGAATCGATTGATCCAGTTACAAAAGATATTAAATTGATTGATGGTACAATTATTCCAAATGTTGATAGAATTATATTTGCAACTGGTTATTTGAGACATTACCCATTTTTAAAGAGTTTTAATGAATCATCAAAACCTTTTATTACCAATGGTGCAAGAGTTGAAAGACTGTATAGACAAACTTTAAGTTATGATTATCCAACTTTAGGTTTCATTGCATTACCACGTTATATTTTACCTACTAGAACATCAGAATTTCAAGCTAGTTGGTATGCTAAAGTATTAGCAGGTAAATTACAATTACCAAGTAAAGAAATTATGGAACAAGATGAATTAAGAACAATTCAAGATAAAGGTAAAGGACCAGGTTTTCATAATTTATTTTATCCTGAAGATGTTTTTTTTGCAATTAAATTTAAAAATGAAATTGAATCAGTTAAAGATTGGAAAAATGGTTTAATTCCATGTAAGTGGGATGAAGAAGAATTGATTTATAGAAGTAATTCAACTACAATGAAAGAAGCATTTATTAAGTATAGAGAAAAAACAGGTAAATTAGCAACTACATTAAAAGAATTAGATGAAGGTGTTGGTTATAAGATAACTCCAATTGATAGAGATATGTTCCCACATCTGGATAAGTTAGACAAACAGAAGTCTCTGAAACATCATATTTAATTCATTTCATATTATTCATTAATTCATCATTTATTTAATTATTTTATTTTCACTCATATAACATATATAGATTACATTCATTAATTTAATTCAGAGATACAATTAATTCATTTTAATCATTAATCATTAATCATTTAATATGTATAATTAGAAAACTAAGATATACAGAAGAATCATAAAAACTACTTTTATTGAAATATATACTGTATGCAGCATGCACATTTATCTATATATAATCAATTATTGTGATTAGTAGATGTGATTAACCAGTTTTTTTAATTTAAGTTCAATGAAGTTCAATAATACTTCATGTCCTTCAATCAAAATTGAAGTCGAAATTAAATTAAATAGCTTCAAGCTTGCATGTGATATGAAGAATTAAGTTATATCCGATTTGATTTAATTATATATTAATTAAGAATATTTTATAATCGAGAAAATTAACTATATAATTAATACTTGATCACTCAAATCCATCTAAAAATACGTTTTATAGCTAGAGAACATATTTCTTGTATATCATTCCAAAATTACAAATCAGTAAACTCTAACCACCTATGATTCAATGGTTCTAACAATATAATGTATAATCATTCAATTATCTGTATACGTAGTATTAAGCTATATATGGTGCTTTAAATTTGTATCAGATATAATTTTTTTCCTATTTTTCTTAATTCTTAATTCTTAACTATATATAACATCTTGTATATCAGGATTGAGAATCATGTATTTGCTCTATTAATTGAATTTAATTCGATCAGATATACGAAATTTGTTGTAATTAATGATAAGTAATTCAGTTAATTGAAATTAATTAATTGGTTATGCATTGAGCTGAACTGAGCTGTTATGAGGTGAATTAATTAATTTAATGCCCCTAGCTTATAATTAATTCAGCAATTAAATTAAATTAAATTAAATTAACGGTCAAATTAAATCATCAACTATCAAAATCAAGCATGCATATTGTAATTAATTATAGGAACTGGATCTCAAATTAATTCACAAATCGCCGTCTATTAAAGAAAGTGGTTGTCTAATTACATTGTAATGAGAATTCGAATATTAATGACGAGGGGGGGGGGCACGTGATCATAATTATGTGTTTGATCACGTGCAATATCCCGGCCAACATGTACATGTACATGTACATCATTAAATAGACGACCACTTCTTCTAATCAACAACCATTAATTTTCGATATTGACGATCGACTCCTATAGTGCATGATTTTGACTATATATATAAGCATTTTAATTGCTATATACGTACTCTATATTCCAAAACAGGAAAACTTTTGCACATTTCTTCAAATCTCAATCCTTATCAGCGCTCTTCAATTCTTAAAACTTCTCTTTGATAAGAATATTCGCTATATAGGCGTATAGCTAGGCTATATAGCTAGCTAGATGAACATATATACTATATGAATATATACAATTTACAATATATATTAAGTTACTTCGATCTCATCCAACCACTTATACACTAATACCTATATATATAAACAAGGATAATCATCAACATTTAACAATTATAATACATTAATTGACTCAATTTGACTATATATAGTCAAAACGGGCGACCAGTCAACTTATCATAATTCTTAAAATTATCATAATTCCTGTGATTTATGGTATTTCTGCGCATATATACTAATTTTGGTGGTGAGCTACAGTATATATGATAAAACCCAAGAATTACCATAAATTACAAGAATTATGGTAAACTGACCTGCATGCATGTCACTTGTTAATTTTGGCTATATATATCGTTCAACAGCTATGCCGTCCGTTTTAGGTAATGATAGGGTCAAATCATATATCAATAAGTCGGATTTCAAACTCACAAATAGCTCTTGATTAGAAGAAGTGGTTCTCTAATTCATGAGAGTGGCCAAAGTAGGGCATGTGATCTTAATTATGCTAGCTATCACGTGCATTTGCAATACTCAGCTAGTCACTGGTTTAAATCAGCTAGCTTGGCGCATGATTTTGACTATATAGCTGATATGCATGCATGGTCCCTTTAATTTTCGATAAAGACGATAAGCTAGAGGTGTACATTAATTAAATTAATTAATTAATATTTATATAGGGTCCTCCTATAGCTCTCTCGATCTACGTATACGTAGATAACATCAAACTTAACCGATATCGAAGGCTTCGAAGCTGATTGAACAGAGATATGTATATATATATAGTCGAGAAAACCGGACAGGGAGCTTATGTTAATTCTACGGAGTTATAATATCAAGGTATAAAAGAAACCCAATCCCCCAATTTTTCAGTCTTATATTGATATTCATTCACTTTTTACCACCTGTTTGATAATCACATCGATATCTAAGAAAATGGGTTATGCAAATTCTGGTCTTGGTTCTGCTGAGCTTATTATGAAGGCCAAACGTGATCTTTCAACGTTGGCAGACGAAACATCTACTTTTGAAAACACTGATATAGCTTATGTTTTATTGTGTTCTGTATGGGTCATGATTCTAACACCAGGAATAGGATTATACTATTCAGGTACACTTAAACGGAAGAGCGTTATTCAGATCATCTTCCAAAGTTTTATGGTTACTTCAATTGTTACAATGCAATGGTTTCTTTTTGGATATTCATTAGCAGTTTCTCCATCTTCATCATCAGTTATAGGAAACTTTAGTTTAGGAGCTCTACAAAACATAAGTGCTGGTCCATTTATTGAAGGTGGAACAATCCCTTCAATTGCTTATTTCATCTTCTCTGTTTTCTTTCCAAGTAAGTATTGATATTGTTAAATTTTGAGATATTTGAGTCGATCATCTATTTATATTTTAAAATTGTTTTACAAATTTGATTCATCTTACATGTACTAACATAATGAATTTTATTCTAACTTTTAACTATAGTTGCTACTGTTCAAATTTTTGTTGGTGCTATCAGTGAAAGATCCCCTGTGCTTCCAAGGTAAGTATTATATCCGCCGCGCAGCCGCAGCCGCAGCCGCAGCGACGCGTGAAATCGCGATCGCTAATTTTTAAAATTAAAAACAAAATTATAAATATACTAACTACATGTTCTTTTGAAGTTTAATTGTTGGATTCCTTTTCACCACAGTGGTGTATTGTCCTCTTGCTTACAGTGTTTGGTGCTCTAAAGGATGGATGTATAATTTAGGGGCTCTCGATTTCGCTGGGGGCGGTCCTGTTCACATTAGTTCAGGCTGTGCTTCACTAGCATTTTCATGGTTTATTGGTCCTAGAAAGTATTGGAAAGATCCTAAAACTGGAAAGAATTATTTACCTCAGAACCCAGTTATGACATTCATTGGTGTTTCTATTATTTGGTGTAGTTGGTTCTGCTTCAACTCTGGAACTTTACTAACTGTTAATACTAGAACAGCTTATATTATGGCCAATACTCAAATTGCAGCTTCTTGTGCATCGTTTGCTTATGTTATCGTTGATAGACTATTAACTGGGAAATGGTCTTTAATTGCAGCTTGTGAAGGTGCTGTTTCTGGTTTAGTTAACATTACTCCAAGTTGTGGGTTCTATTCACCTTATTGGGCATTTATTACTTCATTATTTGTTGGTTCTTGTTGTAGATTATGTTATCAATTTAATGAATTAACAAAGATTGATGATACTACAAGATCTTTTGTTATTCATGGTATTGGTGGTATTCTTGGTTCAATTTGTTTGGGTGTTTTTGCTTCTCCTTATATTGCAGGTTTAGATGGTATTACTGAAATTGAAGGTGGATGGATTTTCCATAACTGGAAACAAATGGGTTATCAATTTGCTTCTTGGGTTACTATTTCTGTCTGGTCATTTGGTGCCACTTATATCATTTGTTTTATTGTTGATAAAATTCCTGGTTGTAAAATGAAAGGTTTAGAAGCTGAAGAAATGGGTATGGATTTCTATGAAATGGCTGAAGTTGATGGTATATTATCAGATTCTTTTGATTTCGGATTAGTTAGAAATTCTAATATAACTGAATCTTCTGTTGAATACGGTAACTCTGGCTCTGAAATTCATGAAACTAAAGGTGGCAATACTCGTATTAAATCCGAAGAGGTTGTTTAATTGATAATTGTTTGTATAATTTGTGTTTCCTTTTTGTTTTTTAATTGTTTTTATTTTCTCTTATCGTATATAATCCTTCTTGATCAGCCAGTATATGGCGTATAAATTATTTAAATTTAATTATAGAGGAATTGAATAAAGAGAGAGAGAATCTGAGAGATCGATTTAATGCTTTTTTTAAAAAAATCTGGTAGCTAGATGTAGCTGAGTAGCTCCCGATCCGCGATCACGGCGCGGATTAATTATATAAGCGCGCACTTGCGGCCAAAGATCCGGCCGGATTAAAAGAAAACGGGCGTTGAGGCGTTGGGGCAACCCAACCTTGAGTGTTGAAGTATATAAATTTGCATAGGTACATGTACATGTTATTGGAATTAGTAGTATACTATAACGATAGAGAATATACTGACTTTTTCCCAAGTTATGGCAATAATGAAGGATGTCAAAGTCTTGCTTAGTATTTCAAGAGACTAATATAGGTTAAAGTGTATGCTTTTCTTTTCTCTTCTACATATATTAACTTTTCAAATGGATTTCAGTTCTCTTTATCCTTTTATTAGAATTTTGTTTCTCTAATTTTTTACTTACTTCTCTCTATTTACCCAATTTTATATTAAAATAATAATTTTCTATTTTTCTAAAAGATCAACTATAAATATATGTTTTCGGAATGATTCAAATAAAACCGTAAAATAAAAGCTTATTGTTAAAGTACGGATTAAGTCCATTTCCTTGAAACTATTTTCAATCAGATAGACAAAGTGAATGAATATGCTTGTATTTGGTTGTCTTCCTTATTCTAACTAGGCTCTTATTTTGTTTCAAATTTGAAAATGATATTAAAAGCTTTCATTAAATAAGTTAATGCGAGCACAACTCTTGAACAATTAACTGCCACTATAACATTATGATATTACAACTATAACATGAAACTATAGAAAGAACATCTTTAGTGGTTTATATCTATCTGCTTTTTTATTGAAATAAGAAATCAAGTTGATTCATACATGGTTTGCTGTTTTGGTACAAACTAGATTAGGCGAGTTTCATTAGAAATAAGGTTCTGTGTTATTTGGAACCTATTTGTAACTGACTTATTAGAACAACCAATCCAATTATAAACACTGAGTTACGTTGATTGAACTTGATTCTCTTGAATCACTGTTGAATCAGTGTTGTGTTGATTCTGCTATCAGCCGCACTCTTCCGAATTAACCGAGTATAAATTTTAAATTTTAAATTTTGAATTGTACGTGTACATGTTTACTTCATACATCCAACTGCTTCTGAATCCAACAACCAGCAACACAACCTTACTGAACATATATAGAGACAAAAACTCAAGATGACTGTTGGTAGAAAATTCAGAGCATGTCTGTTCGATATGGATGGACTATTAATTGATTCAGAAAAAGTTTACACAATTTCTTTTTCAGAAGCTTTGATTAAATTAGGAATTAAGCAAGGTTTAACATGGGATCTAAAAGCTAAATTACAAGGTTTACCTGGTGTTGAAGCATGTCAAGTTGTTGTTGATTTCCATAATTTACAAGATAAAATTACTGCAAAAGAATTATTTAAAATAACTTCAACTAGACAAGAAGAATTATGGAATGAAGTTGAAGTTTTACCAGGTGTTGAAAAATTAATTAAATATTTAGCTGATAAGAAAATCCCAATTTGTGTCTGTACTAGCTCAGATAAAGAAAAATTCATTCAAAAGACAAAACAATCACAAGATGTTTTTAAATTATTCAGGGATAATGTTATTACAGGAGATAATGAAACAATCAAAGGTAAAGGTAAACCATTACCTTTCATTTGGTGGTTAGGTTTGGATACTTTAAATCAACAATTGAGTGCAGGTGAAGAACCAATTAAACCAGAAGAATGTTTAATTTTTGAAGATGCAATTCCAGGTTTTATTTCAGGTAAAAGAGCTGGTGGTTTTGTTATTTGGGTTCCTGATACAAATGCTTTAGCTTTACTGGATGATAAACAGGTTGTTGATTTAATTGGTACTGAAAATGAACACGGGCTACTTTTAAAGACGTTGGAAGATTTGGATCTATCTAAATTTGGATTATAGGTTTATAATTTATTATAATTTCTTCTTTTACTACATTATTATAATTTATAATTAAATTTACTATTTTTTTTGCTAGAAAAAAGAAAACATTAAAACTTAAAAGCGATAAATATGTCATTAAATTAGATTTTCAGAAAATAAAGAAAGAAAAAATACATGTAATAGTTAAATTAGAATAAATTAAAAAAAATATCAAAGCGGTGGTAAACTATTTCTACAAACTGGACATTGTAATTTGTATTTCATCCAGTTTTCTAAACAATCAGTATGGAAAATATGTCTACATGGAGTAACCATATAATTTCTTCTAGCCATAATATTAACACTAGCTAACAATGGATTACTTGAACCATCATCACTGGAAGAACCTTCTTGATTGTTATTCATTGGGGATTTTTCAATTATTGGAACATCAAATGATTGCATACAAATTGTACAATCAATTTTACATTTATGATCCACAATATTTCTTTGATCATCATCTAAGTAACCACCTTCTAAATCATTTGTGGTTAAAACAGGATGATAATCATAAGTCTTTGGTAAATACTTTTCAGGTAGGAAAAATCTTGGACCTAATAATTCTTGTAAATATAAAATACCAATTTGAGTTACCAATAAAAGTGTTATTAATGCAACAAGTGTAGAATCTCTGTGATGATAAAATGGATTTGGAAATAAACAAATAATACTAATTGGAATCAGACGAATGAAAGAAGTACATAAAATGAATTCCCAAGTAAATGATTTTCTAGAGCCCCTAATAACATTTCTATAAATTTGAGGAATCCAATATGAATTAAAAACGATTAATAAAACATACTCAAAAACTCTTCTTTGTGTTTTTGGCCATAATATAACGTTCAGAATGAAGAATAAAAACACTAACAAGGCAAAGAATGATCTAGTATATAATGAAGCACTTATACTTTGTTCATCTTCGGGAGCTGCTGTAGGCGTCGTAACTGGCGCAGGTAATCCATCCTGTTGTTCTTGTTGTCTTTGTTGTTGACGGTCTTCAATTGGTGTTCCTTGTAATGCAGTTCTCCAATTGATTGTTCTTTCATTAACTTGTGATAGATAAATTTGAATCATATATCTCATTTCATAAATTGATGAACAAGTAAAAGCTAAGAAAGCTAAAACGGCAAATTGAACATAGATTTTTGAAAATATCATTGAACATAATAAAGCAACCATACTTATTGATCCATCAGCTAAATTAATTATTGCAATAGTCCAAAAGGCAATACGTGATAATGTTGAAGGAGTATTAGTAGCATTCATTTGTCTAATAAATAACCAAATCTGAGAGAAAATAACAGCAACAGAAATTATAACTGCATTTCTTAAACTTCCTTGTTGAACTTCTTTTCTAGGGCCAATTGATTCATCAATATTAAGTAGAATACCACAATCAGGAGAATATAATAGACCGGAAGTTAATTTCATTTTAGGAACATTTTTTCTTGGTCTACCTAAAGGCGTTATTAATTCATCATCAATTTGTTTCATATCATCATGACTTAATTCAGTAGATTCAAAGTGTAAGTAACTTATATATTCACATTTTTCACTATCTTCTAATAATTCTTCAACTCTTGAGAATTCAACGTCATCAGATGCAATTGAAGTTGTATAATTCATTAATTCCTGAGTTTGATTATAAAAATGATCATCTTGTAAATTTAATTCAGGTAATGCATAAATACCAGCAAATTTAGCAGATCTTGTAACAGCAACTAAATTACCAGTAGACTTATGATAAACTCCAGACAATTGAAATATATGATCATCATTTTCTTTTTCATTATCTAAAACTAAATTTAACCCAACATAAGTTGTATCTTTACTTTTTGAGGTCAAATTCTTATTTTCTATTTCTAGTCTTATTGTTCCTGAAGGATAAGTTATATTACCAATTTTATTTGAAACTATCTCAAAAGAAGTTGGTGGCTCATCAGATGAAGCATCTTGAGTAGGATCTTGAAAATCAAGACGTCCATTTGAATCTTTATATTCAGCATATACTTTAAAATAATTAGGTAATGGCATATGAATTGGAGTAAATTCAGTTTCTGACTTAGTAAATCCACCACGTAATGTACCAGTTAAATTATACCAAAATACACCATCATTATGTCTTTTAGATTCTTCATTAACCAAATTTTCATGTGAAGGTAATTTTACTATTGTATCTTCTGTGTTCCATATTTTAGAAGCTAATTCACTAACTTGATTAGGTAATATACTTAATTTTTCATCTTCTCTAAATTTCAAACCTGATTCATCAGGAAAAGGCCATTCAGATACATTTTTACCTTGCTGTGCATCTTCATAACTTAATTTAAAACCAGTTAAATTACCATAACCCAATGAATAATCATCTACTATTGAATTTCTTGAAGTTCGGAGCTCATCTTTGAATAGATCCAGTATTTCATGACGTTGTCGCATTGGTGGATAACCAGAATCTTCTGGAGGTGAGCTCATCATAAGATACATTATGAACATTATAAAAAACAAAGTCTGTCCTCTATTAGCTTGTTGACCAAAATCAGGCATGTTGTGTAAGTGTAATTATTATTTGATGAATATGATGTGTAATTCTATAGTATTGAACCAATTTTTTGTAGGAAAACAGTCAATTATGAAATAGCTAGTTCTTTGTTGTAATATTTTAAAAAGTAATTGAAATTGGAAAGTAAATTATAGTATTCTTGAGAAGGAATTCGAAGGTATCTGCTGTTTTGTTATGTTACGCCATTAAATTCAAGACAAATCAGCTTCTGGTGCAACGATGCTTAAAGACGTCGATAGTCGCGCTTTTATCATCATCGTCCTATCTTGCCACTCTCGGTGATAAAAAGTTTTCAGTTTTTTTTTTTTTTTTTTTGCTCGGACCGATAAGAATTTTCCTACCGAAAATAATGAAGTTTCATCTAATCGATCTCTTGATTCACATTTTTTTTTTCTAAAAGTTCATAACTTCCTCTTTTTCTTCAAATGTTTATTAAACTTATTATAAAACCATATTTTATCATATATCATCATAATGTCATCTATTAGAGCTCCTGGAAATAAATTCTCCTTATCTTTAACTTGGATCTTTTGTTTTGTTGGTGGATCAGGCTTATATCAAATAACTACTATGCCTTTACCTGAAAATCGTCTGAAAGGTGGACATTGGCAATTTTTAACAAACTTATCACTTCTATTTACCATCATTTATTTTGGCTTAAATGTTTTATTTCATCTATTCCCTTCAAATTCATTAAAGAAAATTAAAGGTTATTTAAGTGGTATTGCAATTTCATTAGAATTCATTGTTTTTATAATTTACTGGCCTTTACGTATATTTGCCACTGATTTAATTTTACCTAAAGGTGTCCCTTATATCCCATTGTCAGTCGATTTGAAGATTCATTTTTTACCATTTATTGCTTTAGCACTTGATTATTTTGTGTTTTCTGATGCTTGGAATATTTCATATTTTGAAGGATTTATTTGGGTTTGTGTTTTAGCTGTTAGTTATTGGTTTTGGTTAGAATATTTATTAGAAGGTCAAGCTCCTTATCCTTACCCATTCATGGATGTTGATATTACACAAAGATTAAAGATCTTTGCATTTGTTGGTTTGCTTGCCTTCTCTGCATTTAGTTTATTCAAATCAATTCATTCAAAGAGTTCCATTTCTTCCGAAAAAAAATCTGAAAGTAAGAGTAAGAGTGTGTAAGACTACTACTCATTAATTTCTCAATTGCATATACAACGACATTTTCAGCATATATAGATCGCCTATGCTGTTAACTTTCTTTTCAAATCATGTTTTTTTTTTTTTCTTCTTAATTTTCTTCTTCTTAAATGTGTTGCACTACTCCATACACTCCGATTATTTATTTTAAGCCTCCATTTTTTACAAATACATATGCCTCTTAATTTAATTTTATAAAAGTTCAACTTCTTATATACTTCCTGAAAAGTACAAAGGCGGATTGATATTTCTATCACACGACCAGATCATACAATTTTGACCATGTTAACGTTAAA